>PVLA01005870.1:117428-136371 GCA_004027455.1 Hydrochoerus hydrochaeris
GTGGCATGGACATAAAAGGGCGCCGCAACAAGAGGCTCTAGAGAGGTCCTTATCACTCAGTCTCTCTCATGACATGACTGTTTCTGCCTGGGATATTCTCTGTTTTACAATGGCTCTGCTGGAATCCAAGGTGACTGCAGGTTTAGGGCAACAACTAGAACTTCTGGGTTCCACTCTGAACGTCTTTGTAAATCTTAGTGTCCTCAGTCTTTGAGGGAGATGAGATATGTTATGTAAATTCATGGCTAATTGACCTCACATTGCCAGTTTTTAGAAGACACTCCCTAAATTATTAACATGCTATAGGCAGAGCTGAGCAGGATCTGAACCAAAGTTTTAAGACACGAAGGAGACAGATACAAATGAAGATCAGGCTTTATCCTTCTTCTAGTTACCCGCTGGAATCTGTAGGCCCAGGTAGAGTCACTACTTTTTTTTTTTACAAAGACAGCTTAAGTTCCTAACTGCCTCAGAAGAAACCACAAATGATACTTATAATGAATGACAGGTTAAGGGTCCAAGAGTGCACCTGCCTTTTGTCCCCATGGTGGTCTCTGTCTCACCCAAGGTGTCATGTATTGAAATTTAATCATTGCTGGGAGAAAACAAGAGGATGGAAACTTTGTCTAACTATATTTAAAGGTGGGACCTTTGAGATGTGATTAGATTAGGTAAGGTATTAAGGAAGCATCTCACAATTAACCCTAGTAATGTTACAAGGAGACCAAAAAGATACACAAACAGACATATATACTCCCTGTCTCTTGATATGTGGTCCCCTGGGCCATCTTGAGACCCTACCAGCAAGGCCATCATCAGATATGGTCTCTTGACTTTGGACCTGCAAAACCATGAGCCAAAATAAATCCCTATTCTCCTGGATTCCTTTCAAGAAACAGACAATAAAAACATATATGATTAAAGTTCTGAATATCCTTCAGTGTAGGCCCTCCAGTTAAAACTTAACCAATCTGTCCAAGTCTATAGGCCAATTCCAAATACATAACATTAGTCCCATTCTCTTAAAGCTGTTTTCTTTAAAATGTTGATATATTGGTCTGCTTTCTCATTGCTTGGACAAAATATCCAATACCCATGAGTTAAAGTAGGAGAGGTTTAATTTGGTTCATTGTTTCAGCAGTTTCAGTCAATGGCTACCTGGCTCCAAAACAGAAACATCATGGCAGAAGGGCATGGAGGAGTAAGGCTGCTTACTTCATTTTAGCCAGGAAGCTGAGCAGGGGCAGAATGCCAGGGGGAGATACACCCTCCACAGTCACATCCCTAGTGACCCCCCTACTCCAGCTAGGCCACACCTCCTAGACACACATTCTGCCATGACTTCCAGGTGATTAATCTACTGATGAGTATAGCATCTCCATGACCCAACCACCTCTCCAGGAGTCTTTTGCTCCAGTCAAATTGACAGTGACAATTAACTGGTAAGGGAATATGAGTGCCCACCTCAGAGAGTTATGAAAATGAGTAGGATAGCAATTAGTATGCAGATCTACAAGCCCAATACCTAATAAGTACTTAAGAAACATTAGTCATTGCATTAGTGTCATAATTAGAATTAGTAATATTAAGGTCGAGTAAGAATTGTAACACAAAAAAGTAAAAATATATGACCTAAATATCTGTTTAGAAATTAAAAAGAGGTTTGAAACAAGCAAATCTGCAAATATAATGGACTGCAAAAGGAAACAGACAAATACTGATTGCATAAGGCATGGAAAATCACCCCAATGAAGGTTCTGGATGTCTCTATCCAGAACCCCCAATATATGCTCCAGCATCAGGCCCAGAGGCCAGCAGGTGGCTAACTTCCAGGCATACTGCATTTTATCCAGTTGATTCCTGAGACCATAAAAGAAGTGAGTCAATGGCTTAGTCACTACTTGGCAAGTAGCAGGATCTGGCTTAGAAAGGCCTTAAACAGAGAGGCTGAATCTTGCTGGAAAAGACTTTAGTCATTCCCTCTCTCCCCAGCCACTAAAATCCTAGGCCCCTCCAGAATGGCCCCAACTTCCGGGGACATCCGACAGGAACTGGGATGGGGTCAGGGGTGAACTCAATTTTGTGATTAAAGAAATCCTAGCTTATGATTTCATTTAAAACTCTTATGGAAAGAACTAGAAGTCCACAGTCAAAACAGGGCTCAGTTCCATCTCCAATGCAGGCACAGATCAGCTGTGTATCATAGGCTAATCACTGTACACATGTGGGCTTCAATTTCCTCATAGATTATATGAGAAGGGACCCTAGCACAAGGAAGGCCCTCAACAAATGGTGTCTATTCAACAACCTCTATTAGGGTTTGCACTATGGAGTATAAAAATTGCCTTTCTCATGCTGACCCAAACAAGATAATAGAAAGAGTATCAGGCATATTTTGCATGTATTAGATTTTCTACAAGATGAATCTCACTGTTTCTAGAAGTTCCTAAACTCTTTCACCAGAATCTTTCCAGACTAATAAATTCCTCTAGGGCCTCTTGACAAAATTCAGAAGATCCCTTGGCATGATCAGTGAGAAAGATATTTCCTCATTATTTACCAAGTCAGTTCATGCATCTTCCTGGGCATAAGACTGGGCTGTATCTATCAGCCTCCCTCACAGTTCTATTCAGTCACATCGCGACTATATGAACAGAAGTGATTGACAGGAGCCATTTCTGTGCCTTCCTTCCTCATGAGGACCTGCCATGTTTTCTCTTTCATTGTCTGGATAGATGCAAAAGATTACAAGGCTCCAGAGAAGGGGGCAAAGCCACAGGATGAAGAGAACCTGGGTCTTGGAATCATTCCATAAACAATCATTCAAGTGATTAAGAATATCCATCTTGAACAATTAAATGGATGAGAAGCAGGCCTTTGTAGTTTTAAGCTACTAGATTTCCAAGTTTGTTACAAGAGATACCATCACAGTCAATACCTCGAGAGACCTACTCCAACTCCCCACTCATAAAATAGACCAAATGCATAAAATGGACCTGACTCCCCCAGAGATTTGGGAGTCAGGTATTTCACCAGCAAATAGAAATGCTTTAAATGGCAAAACTTCTGTATAGGCTATCTCATAGGAATTAAATGCTGAGGTACTGCCATCATAATGTCCAACTTCTCTGTGTATTTGCTGTGTACCCAGCACTGTGATAAGCACTAGCACTGCACATGCTTAATCTCATTCCTCATGATTGTCTTTTGCAATAAATATTACAAAGCCCATTTTACTATCAAGAGAGTGGAAGGTCAGTGACATTAAATAACATTTTCTCATTTTCACAGTAGAGAACTGACTATGAGGCCCCAGACACTGCCAGTGCCATGCTGTCAAGAGTAGAATAGGTCTTCCACAGGGTCCTCTAGAAATCAGCAGAGACAAGAGGTCAGCTGCAATTCTGGGTGGGGAAAAAAGACAATGCTGCTATTTCCAAATAGTGGGGGAAGACCAATGCCTGAATTTTGAAATATCTACCCCAGGTCAGTCCTGCCCAAGGTCACACACTTAATGCAGACATTTCATTTGTCTATTAGCATCCACCAGAGACATATTCACTTCTGCGGGTTTGGAAGCCTTCCCCTACCTTTTCAGGTCAGCCATTAAGCGGCTCCCATTTGAACTCAGCACATTTTATTTGTATCTCTTACTCTGTAAACTCAGACAAGTTACTTAACTTCTCTGTGCTCTCAAAAGTACTCCCATCCACAGGATACAGATGATAACAGCGCCAACTCCCTTGGCCTATCGTGAAGATTTAATGATATGAAGTATATGAAATGTTTGGCATGTAGTAAGTATTCGATTGATTGAGTATATGTATGTATAGATGCAGCTACTTATTTCCTGCTGCCACTAGAGAAGACATTAACTCCTTTGATGTCAGGAGTGTGAGCCAAAATAATACATTTCCAGTTAGAACAGCACCTCGCACATGGGAAACACTCAATAACTTTGGTTGGCAGAATTTCAGCCATCAGCAAGGAAGTGGAATTCAAAATTCCCTAGTTTGAGTCTTGGATCTCCCAGATAGGTATTTTTGGTCAAGACATTCATTTTTTTTTTTCTGTAACTCAGTGTTTCTGTCAACAACATAGGAATAATAATATTCATTATGGATTCATTTAAACTGTAAGTACTGTATAAAATATTTTATAAGTAGCTTTAAATTTCAAAATATACATAATTACAATTATTTGGAGACATGTCCTTTCTACTTTTTGATAATAGCAGACATATTTTGTTTTTGTAGTGCATCAACACTCAACACAAAGCCTGATACATAGTAGGTGCTCAATAAATGTTGAACAACTTAATGACTAAACAAATATATGAACAAATAAGCTGGATGTATAGGAGTGTCATACATTTCCAGAACTCAGGCTTTTTGTCCTCAAAGTAAATTTATTTTGGAAAAATTATATCCATAACCCACTAGCCCTGGGCCTCAAACTTGATTTTCGATAACAATGATGGAACTTTCCAAACTCTTTCCGATAAACATAACAATAATGATAATTGAATGATTTACTTTTGAAATGGCTTTGCATCTATACTATTTTTATATTGTCAGCACCCTTAGAAAAGTAAGAATTATTATTTTCATTTTGCAAATGGAAAAAAAAACTACAGAGGCCAACAAACGAAATACAATTCTCTCACCTTGGCAAATCAACAGCCTCTTCAAAATTTCTAGGAGAAACTTGATTTCAGTTTTCGTGTCCTCAGAAGCCTGAGTGTCTTGATTTAGGAGCTTCAGTTGTTCTGTCCTTCATAGCTCACTTCAGGTCAGAATTTGGTTTTCCTTGCTAAATAACACCATTGTCTATGCAATTGTCCAGTCTAGGAATTTGAAGATTTTCCAGGGTCCCTGCCTATCTTTCTTGCCCCTCTACCTCTACCCCCCATCCCATACATTTGCCAAGCCAGGCACACGCAGGCACAAACCAGTCACTGTGTTACTCCCATTTCCTCTCTAACATCACTCTAGAAACTCTGCTCCAGTTTCACTGTTCCTGTGGCACAAAAGGTCACCATTACTTCTCAGTTGAATGGTCTCGATACCCAGGATTGACCACGCGGCCTCCATCTCTGCCTTTTCCGATCATTCCCATAGGCCGAGTGATCTTTTAAACATATAAATTCTATCCCATAGCCTTAGGGCAGGATCAAAAGTCTTTACTGTGATGCACACGGGGACCTTCCAGATCACTTTCTATCCTCCTCTTTTATTCTGTCTTTGGCTACCACCTCATACTCAAGTCAGGCCAGACCAGACCAGACTGGACCAGGCCAGACCAGACCTGACTGGACCAGACCAGACCAGACCAGAGGGAAGTCCTTGCAATTCCCTTTCCTCTCTAGTCTCTAAGCCTTCACACTCACTGTCCTTTTTTCAGTCAACACATGTTTCCCTCACACACAGACCCTTCTGTTCTTCCAGGAAACCTGTCTCTTTTCCAACTCCCTTTGCTTTCCTTTATCATTTGAAATCCCATCATCATCCGTGCTACTTCAATAAGACTGTGTTAAACTATCCTTTCTTAATTACTTCCTCTCCTATTCAAAGTCCTCCCAAAGATTCTGCAAAGTCCAAGGCAAAAAGAAAAAGGAAATTCTTTGCAGGCACCTCTGAACACATGGTGTCCAATGGAAAATTTGAACCCTTGTTTATATTTCACACTAACAAGCTATTTTAATAAACATAAGAAACATAGGAAGGATCCTTTGGAGTTTCCTAAGACATAGGAAGCACACATCTTTTTGCCATTTTGCTGGAATATTTTTCATTTCACTACCTCTGCCACCCCCCCTCCTTATCTCCCACAAAACAGCTTAATCTCATTCCCTAAACTTATGTGGTAGCTCCTCACCACAGGTGGTTGCTAAGCATTTTCCAGGCAGCCAATCAAGACTGAGATAAATGTAATTGCACACTGGGTTTCAAAAACTTGGTACAAAAATGTAAGATATCTCATTAACTTAGGGATACATTGAATAAAGGATTATGAAAATAATCTCACTGGTTTCTTGTTACTTGTCTAATGTGGCCACTAGAAAACTTAAAATTGTGTATTTAGCTCACATTACTTTTGGACAAGATTTGTCTGCACTATTGAGTTCATCAATAGTAGTCATTTCTCCAGGAGAAAGTTCAGTGCAGGGTTTAAAATAGTATTTATTACCTAGCTCCTGGAAGGTGCACTGGAAGGTGAAAGCACCATAGCACAGAATTAAATCATATCATTGTCTCTTTCCTCAGTGATAAATGAGAGAGGCAGGTCCACAGCCATTTCAGAACCTGCTGTGGTTTAGATCTAGAATGTTCACCAAAAGTCTCATGTTCACAGGTGAGGCTTTCAGAAGGTGATTGGATCATGGAGGCACTGTGCTCATCAGTAGGTTAATCCCCTGGTGAATCTGTAGCTGAACATGCTATTGAGAGAGGATTTGTAGGAAGAAGCAAGGCATGGGAGACTGTGACCTGGAGAGTAAATCGCCCTCCCCAGTTCCTCCTTTCTTTCTCTGCTTTGTGGCCACCATGACATAAGTTGCTTTCCTCCACCATGTCCTTCCTGCCGTGGAACCAGCTGACTATGGACTGAATCTTCTAAAAACTATAAGTTAAAATAAACCACTTCCACTCTAAATTCTGAATGTCAGGTATCGTGTCTAGTAATGAGAAAGAAGCTAAGACATAACCCTACTATGCAGTGGATCCCTGGGAGGAGAGGGTAAATTAGATGATACAGAACCCACTAACGTGGACCAAGAGCAGCTTCTTGATTCCTTTCATTTCTAAAGCACCCACCTCATTTTAATTTCTGATTTCTAGTGGCATAGTCTAGGAATTCCTTCACTTCCTTGGGGTCAGAACATGAGGAAGTCAGGGTCTTAGAACTTGAAAGATGTTTTTCCAATGAGGCACCATTTTATAATGTAATTATAAGGTCCAAAACTATTTCATTGATATTCACTTAACCAATAACTATTATCTACTCTGTAAAACACAGTATGCATTTTTAAACATTGCCTAGTTTATTTTTCATGTCAAGCATGGGAGTTAGACATTAATATACTGGCTTTTCAGATGAGACATTAAGGTTTAGGAGAGGTTAGGCATTGTCCAAGTACACAGAGCCAATTTCAAATGCTGAAATTGGCATTTGAACAAAAATTTATATAGGTATAGACAGAGAGGCTTAAAGTCATTGTATGTTTTATTTACTCACCGTAGAATTAGAGACAGTTATTCATCATCTCCCTCTAGCAGACTGTTGAATTTTCTTGCTTGTTCCCTTGGAATTTGATTCAAATATGAGAAGTAGAAGGAGACTGTGTAAGACTCAAAATAATTTCAGCTACAGTTTAATAATGTCCACCAGACAGAAAACCCAGCATAAACAAGTTTAATGCAAATAGAGATAAGGTTAGGCTAACATTTATTGCCTCAGCAATTTCCAAACTCAGAGATATTTGGCTTAAGGCATCGCTGGCAAGTGCTCTACTCACAGCACTAGGATTTTTTGTGTATTGAGCTTTTTAAGCTTTTTGTTCCCTGGGGCTCCTCCATGCTCTTCAAACTTCTCTTCTTCATGGTAAGGTAAAATTCTCTCACCTGAAGCCCACAAAAGCTAACTTAACTATGATTGATTTAAATGTGTCACATGACCCTTTATGAACCAGTCAACCACTGTGCTCAGAAATATGGAGTGCTCTCATTGGCTAAACCAAAGTCACATGCTCACTCTTAGACCTGGAAGCAATGTCCATCTCACCCAAATCATATGACCTGATATGAGTGAGGATGTCTCTCCAAAGGAAACTGGCTATTACCAGGAAAGAGTAAGGAATGGGTGTCTATAGGCAAAACCCACAAATGTCAACTGTAATGCTTACAATTAGCTGTAAGCAGGTCAACCAGCTCTTATGAAAACAAACAAAGCCCGGATTTCTAATGTGTGACAGTATCAGAGATGTAAATGATCCCCCTACTGCTTATTTCAGACTTCCAACTGTTTCAACAATGTGTGGTGGATTAAATAATAGGCAGTTTGTACCATCCAGCTGAACTGAATCAGCGTGGTTCAGGGTGTGAAAGGCCCACTTGAGGATTGTTGCCAACAGCATAAAAGAAGAACTGGAGGGGAAGATAGAGTGCTGTTGATTCTCCTGGAGAAGCTTGTCACACTGGTTTTCCTGATATGAACTCAGCTGGTCTCATCATCAGAGGAGCCTGGGTCCTTGCTGTCACTAAGGATGGCTGCAGTTCTCTTTAAGGGACTTTTGGTCCTTACGTTGAGCATCATTTCCTAACCCCAGTACAGATCTGAATCAGTGTGGTCTCACAGAGCCTGCATCCCACTAGCACAAACTTTCTAGCTTCCACCACAGAACAGTGTAGATCTGTAGCAGGAAATGCCACCCCCCAGCCAGCACACTTTAGTTAGCTGCCCACGTAGCAGTTCCCATTACAGTTGCTATTCTATTTCTTAGAAATGGCTGGTCACTGTGATGCATAGCTGTTCACTACGATACATATTGTAAGAACCAATCAAAGACAACCATGTACTCTACCTCTATCACTGTACCTTCACTTTACAAAGTCCTAAAAACCTCCCTTCCTGAGCCTGACATTTTGAGCAACAATTGATTCCCTGTCGGTGCCCATCCAAGGTTAAATTTGGTGTTGTTTTGCTATTTCTGTTGCCATTTTAGATCCTTGATACAGACTTGCATGAGAGATTGTCATGGTCTTTTGGCGTCTAGCTGGTCTTGTGGAGCACACTGCCATGGGATTCAGGCCTCCAGCTGGATTCTTTGGACAGTATGGTAGTTTGAGACAGATTTCTTGCACTGTTCCGCATTGGACTTTTTGAGTGATATTATAAAATAAACTTATAAATCATGTGTCCTGTATTGCATCTATTTCCTTGCAAACCATTAGTACAACACAATGCTTTCAACATTTCTGAATATTTACTGCTGTTTTCATGAGCAAACAATTACCAGTTTCAACAATTCCTGCATTCTCCAAAGAAAACACCCTGCAGAGGAAGGAGAAGAAAAACATTCTTGCAAGAGGAAGTAGATAAAAGAAGAAACGAATCTTTATCCCTTTTGTAGTTTGAATTTTAAGTGAAAGTCTTATAATCTTAACTCACAAGACATCCCTGCTCCTATCTACAGAGCCAGAGGAGAAGCAGGGGACAGCTCCAGTGATCTCACAATGGCTAGCTTTAGTTAGTGAGCTACAATAGGAAGATCCCTCACCCATTTAGCCAAAATCTCTCGGCAAAGCACAGATGGACCAATCTAAAGTTTTTCTTTGTACCTTAAAATTAGTGTGTCTGTTATTATCAAAACACTAATTCAAAGAAAATTCTGCCTTCCATGAACATCTGTTGTCCCTGATTAGAAACCACTTAAAATCAAGTCATTTTCTATCCTGCCCAATAGTCACTGCAAATAGACACCAAGGCCAAGTTCTTCTATATAACTTATAACAAACCAGGCTGTTTCCATAGAGGTATATGCAGATAAAGGCTTACCCTAGCAACTAGAAATGCAGCAAGTAAGTTGCAGATTGAAACTATGGAAGTAGCTGGCACAGATATTTACTGTAAAGGTTTTGCTTACACAACTATGGAGGCTAAAAATTTTAAGACTTCCAGTTGACAAAACTGGGCATTCAGCTGAGTGAATCCAGTCTGAATCTGAAGGACTGAGAACCAAGGGGTATAAGGTGAGAACTTAGAGGTTTAATTTCAACTCTGAACCCAAAGACAGAAGAAAAGCACTGTCCCAGTTCAAAGACAGAGAGAACTCTCTTACTCAGAACTTTGTCCTATTCAAGACTTCAAAGGAGGGGATGAGGTCCACCTACCATGTAAAAGGCAATCTGTTTTATTTGGTGTACCAGTTTAGTGTTAATCTCAGTCAAAAACACCATAGATACTCAGAGAATAATGTTTAACCAAATATCCAGGCATAGATCAAATTGACACATAAAACATCACCTTTCTTACAGTCTAAGTATCCAACGATAGTCTGGTAATTTGAGACCATTACATATTTTACAATGCAGTTTCTATAGAAAAATATCCTTTAAGTTCAAAGCTCCTGACTTAGCAGGTGAGTAGAGGAATTCCTAGGCTGTGCCACTGAATATCAGAAACTTTCCATTTTGGAAATCCCTACAAGCCTTTGGGATAGGGCATGTAGGAGGAGAATGCTGTGTGAACCCAGGTCTATCTGATCTCAAAGTCTGAGCTCTTAATCATTTTTTATGCCAATTCTCAGGGCTTGCCCAGGATGAGTGTTATGATTTCCTTGAGCTTGAAAACATTCATCTCACCTCAAGTTTCTGATATTCAGCAGCATAGTTTAGGAATTCTTCTACTCACCTGGAGACTTAAGTCAGGAGCTTTGAAAATGGAGAATATTTTTCCAGACACTGCACTGTAAAATGTGTAATGGTCTCAAACTACCATAGTGCAGCTGCATACTTGGATTATAAGAAAGATGGTGAATTTTATGTGTCAATTTGATCAGTCCAGAGGGTGCCCAGATATTTGGTTAAGCATAAACAACTTAAAGGAGAAAGACTGTGTTTTGGCTTGTGATCTGAGAGGAACATTGCACTAGGCTCCTTTGCTGCTGGATCTGTGGTGAGGCAGGACATCGTGGCAGGGAGTCTGTGGTAGAAACAAAGCAGGCAGGAAGGAGAGAGGCCATGAGAGAGCAGTGCGGGGGGGGACCTTCTCCTCTCTCCTCTTTTGTTCCATTCAGGTCCCCACTCTATTGGATGGGCTGCCCACATTCAGGGCAGGTCTCCCCACTTACTTTGCTATGGCATATGTCAGTCATCTCTGGAAACACACACACACACAAGTGTGACTTACTACTCTCTTGGTGTTTTCCAATCCACAAACCTGACAATAAAGATGAACCCAACCCATCAATTCCACCATATAATTGATGACTCTGAGCATACATCTTATCTTCTCTGAACCTCAGTTTTATAGCACTGAAAAGAAAAATAGTACAGATGGCCCCCAACTTAGAATTTTCTTTCTAATTTATGATGATGCAAAAATGGTACATATTTAACAGGAGCCATATTTTGAGTCTGAATTTTGTTCTTTTCCAAGGCAGGCAAAATATAGTCCAGTACTGTCTTGTAATACTGGGCAGCAGTAATGAGCTGCTGCTCCCAGTAAGCCACATGATCTCAAGGGAAACAACGGATACTCACAGCATGCCGTGTTGCTAAGCTATCATGTCAGGGAGGTTAGGTATATTAAGTGCATTTTTCACTTAGGATATTTTCAACTTATGATAGGTTTATGGGGACATGCCCATCATAAGTCAAGAGTTTCTATGTCTAGAATGGTAGCTATCCAGTATATAGCTAAGTGATCAAAATAGATAACTTGTTCGTAAAGCTCAATTGAAACAGCAAAAATGAGAGACAACAATGCCAAGACACTTCGAGAGTTTTCTAACCCATCTAATCTCCATGGCAACTCCAGGAAAAAAGTATTTTGGGCCCATTTTATGGATGAGCAAACATAGGCCAGAAAGGTTGAGACATTTGCTCCTAGTCTTGTAAGCGGGAAGCAATAAAGTGTAAATGTGCAGGCCAGGATCTCAAGTACTCTACCTGGTATGTAGATAAGATACAGAATGAAGGACAAATCCTTGGACTTGGTACAACAAGGCCCCTCTTTTCTTCTTCTAAAACTAGTAAATGATAACATGAAAATTCAGATCGTGGTCTCTGGGATGAGATAAATTTAACTCCCAATCCCAATTCCACCACTTTGTAACTCTGCAATCTTAAACATATGGCTTAATCTCTCTAAGAGAGACAGAGATAATAATGAATTGCAGGGAGAACCAAAGACTCCCATCTCAGTGCCAGGACTTGTAAAATAGCAGTAAACATTAACAATCATGATACTAACAATAGTAGCTCTCTTTGCTCTTCTCTCTTCCCTTCCTCCCCTCTCCTCCATCATCTCTACTATCAACATATTGTATGTTTTGTAGATATTGCTTCTAAAAGCAACATCAGTCTCACAGTGGTAAACCAGACAAGCAGCAATAGAAAGAACAACACTGACAACTCAGTCTAGCACCGCAAAGACCTCCAACCAAGGACACTAAGGTTACAGACCAGGTGACTCATTCCAAGATATCAGATGTCATATACCACCTTCACCTCACCAGGAGACTCAATTGTCAGCCACAGCCTCCAGACACATTCATTTTGTCAGTGATGCTATCTGCAGGAAGCCAATCAGAATATGCATCTTAAATGCAATTCTTCAAATCAAAGTAACCTCCTCTCTGGGCCCTGAGCACCTCTGCACACCCAGAAAGACACTGCTTTCATGTTGGAAAGGTTAGGTTTGCTGGAAGCAGTTGAACAGAAACTCAAATTCAGAGAGCAATTTGCTACTCATAAGAAGCTATCACTCAGAAATGCACTGACTGGCCTCGAAGAATGGGGCTATCACCTATGGCTTTGCTTGGTTTTGTGTGACCTTGAGGTATGAAACCTCCAAGATTTGAGGTCTAACTATAACTTTTGATACTCCACAGAGACTGCACTGAGTGGGGCTATGAGCCACGAGATCCTGAATAAGAAGCAAAAAGCAGAGACAGATTGACTCATCTCTCCCTATCCCTCCCTCTTTGCTCTTCTCTCTTCCCTTCCTTCCCTCTCCCCCATCATCTCTACAACCAACATACCATATTTTTTCTATATATTGCTACTAAAAGCAACATCAGCCTCACAGCGATTCATTGGTGACCTCAAATCTCAGGCTCCATGCTGGCTTTACTGGATCAAAACCCACATTTTAACAAGATCTGCAGCCTACTCCTGTGCAAAGCCATGTGTATGTGAAAAGCAGTTTGAAGAGAATCACAGCAAGGCAATGTAGCCAGATATCTATCATGCTAAATTTAATTAAAAATAAGACAATCAGATGTCCATAGAATAATCGAGACAGTTATCATTTTTCGAGGGCCCCTGGAAGGCCATGGATCTTTCATTTAGTGTCTCATCTGTCCATCTCTCCACTTCACAGATATTAACACTGAGATTCAGACAGATAAGGTAACTAGCCCAAGATCATTCAGCCAGCAAGTGACAACTGAGCCTGTTATGGCTCACCCTAAGGCAAAGGATATGGTCACTTATTGTCCTTATCTCAGTAATGAAGTATTTAGGGATTAATTTCCAAAGGCATGAGAAAGGGGATGAACTGTTCAATCACACAGCATCCTTCTTCTCCATGCACTTGTCCTAAAGGCACTTCCAAAATGGTAGAGGTGAGATCAGAGGCACAACCCGAAATAGACTGCTCCTTGTCCTTGAGGAAAGAGAGGCCACAGAAGGCTCTACAATCTCTGTATGCTGGAGAGACCCAAGACTGCCCACAGCTCTCATCCATGCACACCTGATATCTCTACCCACCTTTCTTTCCCCATCTCACCTTCTCCATTTCTGTCCTCTCTCATGAAATTCATCATCTATTCTAAAGTCTAACACACACAATGGAACTTCCTCTCACCTTAATTCCTTTTTGGCCTAAATCCTTTGGTCTAAATATTTTCCAATGTTCTTCCAACATTCTGGCTAGTGAGCAAATTGTGGTTCTATTTAACCTTCTACCCCATAGCAAATTTGAAGAACTTCATTGTAGACTGATGGTTTGTGTTCACTCAAAGTTTCTATGTTGAAATCTCCTTTAAGGAGACGGCATTAGAAGGCAGGGCCTTTGGGAGGTAATTGGGTTATGAAAGTAGAGTCCTCATGAATGGGATTAGAACTGTTGCAATAGAGAGATTTCTCATCCTGTTTCCACTATACAGAATCTGGAAAAGGGTCCTCTACAAAGCCCAACCATGCTGGCATCTGAGCTCATACTTCCAACTCCAAAAACTGTGACAAGTGACTGCTATTTATAAGTCACCCAGTCTGTGGTATGTGGTCATAGCAGTCCCAAAAGACTAAGACAAACTCCCATATCTCAGTGCATTTCAAGGAATGACGCTTAAAGAAGAGTTTTTCCTAGGCTTTTGAAGGTGACCTCCAACTGAAAACATCCAGAATGAATGCTAACATCCTATGCCATGTTCCTAGGCTTTTGAAGGTGACCTCCAACTGAAAACATCCAGAATGAATGCTAACATCCTAGGCCATGTTAGGGACACCAATCAAGGGTACTGTACCCACAGGAACAGAATCACACAGGGTTTAGAAATTATGGAGATAGTGAGTCTGGAGTATGTATAGCTCAGTGGTAGAACATTTGTTTACCATGTGCAAAGCGCTGGCTTCCATCCTCAGCACCATGAAAAAGAAGAATAATTATGGAAGTAGTCCCCTTCACACTCATTATTGCCTGGCTCAGATGTCTCCTCTACACAGGACTAAGATTTTTAAAATCCTAATCTGGTTGTTTCACACTTCTTAAAATCTTTCAATGACTTCCCATTGTATTGAGGACAAAGGCCGAACCATTTGACATGACCAGTGAGGTTCCACATGGTGGATCCTGCTTCTTGCAGACTCTCTTGTGCCTCTCTTCTCACTACATAAACCAGGGCCACTCCACACCCTGGGGCCCACCATTTAAACAGCTCCACAGCTCATAAATACAAATACAATGGTAAAGACTATGAAGACAGCTCTTGAGATGTGGTGTTTAATGAAGCCAGCACAACGGGATCCAAATATTATCTATTGTCATAACTAACACCATTGGTCCCAAGGAAATGATCCTCAGTATCCTTTGTTTTCTATCTTTAAAGCAAAAGGCAACTGCCTCTGAATGTCTTGAAGGATTGTTAATGGTACCCCTGCTGATTGCAGAAGCAAACACTGCCCAGGAAGGCACAGAAAATGTCAGCATTGAAAACACCTCAGCAAGGCAAAATACAAATTAATTAACTTGTCACATCTTTCTTCTCTGATAACATGAATGCAATATATTCTTACAAAATGAAGCATTGTTTGCTAGTAATACTGAGCAACCATTTGCTTACTTCCCTTCATGTTTTAATTCATGGGTCCAGATATCCCTGCACAGTATTTGCAGTGGTTGAACATGACAGCTGAGAGGCATTTTGCAATATGAAATGATTTGTATTACTTTGAAGTATATGTGTAGGTTTAGATTCTGTTCATGACAAGTGTGAGGTAAGATTTCTATGCTTTATAGTGACAACTGGCTGAACTTTAAACACCAAAATTATTTAGTGAGTTTGAATTTAAGTTAAAATTGAAATGAATTCTGGTTTTATTTAACATATGTGGTTTGGGATTTGATGCTTATTAATTATTGCATTTTGCTTTTTAAACTTAATAGACCATTGAAAATATTGAGACATGAAATACATGGGTTTTCCTTTGTGTTCTTGGGCTCTACAAATATTATCATTAGGGTAACTGCACACATTGAATCCTGTTTGAATTTCTTGAGTTTCTTAAAGGCACAGGCTTTTTTCTTAACCCTTCCCCAGAACCTTTGCATGTGCAGATCACTTACCAAGACTCCTCTACTTTGTACTCTCTACTTGGGTAACTCCCCTTCGTGTATCACAGTTTACTTTAAATTTCTCAACTTTTAGGAAGAATTCTTCAAGTCACTCACCTAAGCATTATTCCCTTGCAAAGCACATCCATTTTACCTGTTCATTTCTATATTTATGGCTCAACATTTGCCTTGCCCAATAGACTGTAACCTTTCAGAAAGCATTGTGCCTGTTTTATTCACCATTCGCTCTGGCACCAGGAACAGAACCAAGTTTATAGTAGATGTTCAATAAATACTGGGTAGCTAAATGAATCACAGACTACAGCAGGCCAGCTCTGATCACAGTGAACTGCAATTATTGTTCATGCCTCTCCAGCTCAACTACAAGCCAGCAGCCAAAATCTGACATTCACAATCTGTCTTTGTTACTTTTCTCTCATTACTGAGACAAAATACCCAACACCCCAAATTAAGGAAGTAAAGGTTTATTTAGCTTACAATTTGTGGAGATTTCAGTCCATAATCAGCTGGCTCCAAGGCAAGGTGGCATGGCACAGGGGCAATAAATAGTTCAAGGCCGTGGAAGACAGCAAAAGCAGCAAGAGCAAAAGTAGGGGAGAACAAAGTTCTTCTCCTTCCTTATAGTAAGCAAGTTACCACTCCCCCATTCCCCAGGGAGGGGGGGTAGCACTCACATCACCTCCCTCCTCTTGCACAGGCTGAGGATGTTTACAAAGTAAGAACCCTGACTCCCTGCTGCTGGCTTAGTTAAACTTCTACATTTCTCAAGTTGACACTTGTATCAAGTGTTATACAGCTCACAGTTAATCTGCAGGTTGGCTAGTTTGGCTTGTAGGATACTGTCCCTGTGGTGCCTCTATATTTTTTAATTAACTGCCAATATTTAAGAACTAGTAAATTGCACTTAAAAACTAGATTTTTCAGTTTCTCTTTAAAAAGCCAGTTGAGAACTCAGCGCAAGCCCACCTCAGGGGTAAACTACCCTTAATCTCCACTTAGGGCCAGCCCTGCCACCAGGAACTCAGCGCAAGCCCGCCTCAGGGCAAGGCAGCCCTTAACCTCCACCGAGGGCCTGCCCTGCCACCTGGAACTCAGTGCAAGTCCACTTCAGGGGCACACTGCCTGGAACCTCCACCAGGGGCCTGCCCTGCCACCGGGAACATCCAGGAGGCCCGTCCAAAACTGAAAACTGCCCTGGACTGCTACAGATGGGCCCGCCCTCCCACCTGGAACATCAGAAGATCTCAGCGGGATCCAGTTAATGTGAGAAAATTTGGAACTTTGCTCCCAGGTGGCGAACTTTGGACTACACCAGATTGACTGTATCAATGTGGTGAGTATACCCATAAAATAGAGGTATACAGGGGATAAATAAGACCAGTAAGTAGTAAACCCCCCTCCAACCAACTGTAAGACTTTGGTGTGTCTGAAAAGAGTGTGTGTGATCCCCTCCTACACATAGAAAACACCAGGCAGAGTGAAAATGACAAAATGAAAAAGCAAAATGCAGTCTCAAACATATAGTTTACCAGAAGCAAGTATAGGATACATTGAAATAGAGGACTCCAAAAGTAACACACCGGGAATCTCTGAAAAGATATCAAGTGAAATAAAAAACAACCGCATCAGGCTATAAAGGAAATCAAATTAGAAGTAGTCTCCCATGTAAAGATAGAAATAACAACTTTAGTAAAGGAGTTGTTGAATGCAGCTAAAGAAGAACTAGAGAAAAAGTACATGAGCATGGGAAACTGATTGAAACTTTGAATGCACAATATAGAAAACAAGCAGAATTCATGAAACAAACTCAAAGAGACATCCAAGAAACAAAAAATTCTATTGAAAGTGCGCAAAACCACCTAAAGGAAGCTGAGGATAGGATTTCGGACCCTGAGGACAGGATCACAGTTAGTGATCAGGAAAGGATAGAACTTTTAAAAATAACAAAGCAGCATGAAATGACAATCCAGAAGTTCCATGATGATGCCAAGAGCAACAATATAAGAATAATGGGCATTAGCAAAGATACAGGAGTCCAGGCAAATGACATATGTATTTACAGAAATAATAGCAGAAAATTTCCCAAACATGGGGAAAGAATCTGATATGCAGATAAGTGAGGCATATAGAACATGAAACAATCACAATCAACATAAATCCACACCCAGACACAAAATAATTAAGATCTCAGACATACAGCATAAAAACAATATTAAAAGCTGTCAGAGAAAAGACACAACTCACCTATCAGGGAAAGCCGATTAGAATCACAGCAGACTTTTCAGCACAAACCCTCAAGTTAAGAAGAGCTTGGAGTGAGGTATTTCAAGTCCTGAAAGAAAACAACCTTCAACCCAGACTGATGTACCCAGCAAAACTTTCACTCAAATTTAATGGAGAAGCAAGATACTTCCATGACAAAGAACAACTGAAGAAATTCATGTCCACCAAACCAACCCTAGAAAGAGTACTGAAAGACATATTAGACAGAGATAAAAATGACCACAATCCCCAAAACAACAACAGAACAAAACCACCAGGTAGGATAAGCAATTAAATAAGAGGAAAAGCAGAAAGAAACAAGTGGAACATAACATGGCAAAGTCGAGCCAGTACATATCAGTGCGATCCATAAATATAAACAGCCTCAATTCACCTATAAAAAGAAATAGATTGACAGAATGGATCAAGAAACAGGACCCCACAATATGCTGTATGCAAGAAACACATCTGACCCAAAAGGAAACTCATAGGTTAAAAGTCAAAGGATGGAAAAGAGTATTCCATGCAGCAGGAACACAGAAAAAAGCAGGGGTAGCTATTCTATTTGTAGACAACGTGAACTTTAAACCTAAAATGATTAAAAGAGATAGAGAAGGTCACTACATACTTCTTAGTGGTAAGATTCAAGAGGAAGGACTAACAATTATAAATATATATGCACCAAATACAGAAGCACCCACTATATAGGACAGATACTAATGGACATGAAAAACCAAATACACAAGAACACAATTATAACAGGAGATCTTAACAGCCCATTGTCACAAAGAGATAGATCAACTAGACAAAAAGTCAGCAAAGAAATAACAGAACTCAATCATACCTGTGAGCATTTGGACTTAGTAGACGTTTACAGAGTGTTCCACCTAACCACATCAGAACACACATTCTTCTCAGCTGCACATGGGACATTCTCCAAAATAGACCATATATTATCCCATAAAACATTCTTAAGTAAATGCAAAGGTATTGAAATCATACCATGCATAATATCTGACCATAGTGCACTGAAATTGGAAATTAATGGCAAAAGAAATTGTAAAACCTGCATAAATACATGGAAATTAAATAACAGCCTTTT
>PVLA01005871.1:0-136194 GCA_004027455.1 Hydrochoerus hydrochaeris
TGTCTCACAGGAATTTTGTAAATCCTCCTCCATGAGCTCTTTCATTTAAAGCTTTTGTATAAACTCTCTCATACTACTCACAGAAGGTAAAATTTCACAATTAGTTTTCACAAAGTTATCTAGAAGGTTTCTAGTAACTCCTCTGGAGTTTCTATTTTCGATTTCATATTGAGTATTACATGAAAATATATATATGTGATTACACAAATTACAATTATCAGTACAAAACATTACAAGATCCTTGCGCCCAATTCCCACATGTGGTGTCCTTTTCCTGGAGAAGCGATTCCTTGAAGCGCTCTCCTCCACCCATGGACCTTGTCACAAGGCGTGGATGGACTAGGACGCGGCAGCAGAGTGAATGAGCACTTAAAATTCCTGCAAGTTCATGGTAAAACATAGATGGAGTATATCACAGAACAGCAACAGGATGAATTAACCCATCCATTCTTGCCCAATCAAAATTAGTTTAGAATTGCATTTTCACTAGTGTTAAAGAGTTGGGGGAAACTGAAAAGAATTAGGTCCTTCCTCCACGTGCCCAGCATGGGCAGAGAGAAGCAGGGAAAGGCTTGCCTACCGATCCACCTCTGCCCACTGGGCACTGCCACCAAATGGCCACATCCTACAGGCAGCCAGTGCAGGCAGACAGAGCCAGCAGATCCACCTTTACCTTCAGGGAGCTGCCACCAGAAGGCTCCTTCCTGCAGGCAGCCAGCAGGAGCAGGGACACTCAGCCAGGTAAGCCCTGGGCAGCCGTAGGCCACCATTTGAGGCCTTTGGTTCCCTCAGGCAGCCATCATCCACTAGCAGAATCAAACAAACATACCCCGGTGTGTCTGCCAGTATCAGGGGAGTCCCAGTGTAGACACACAGGCTGAGAGAAGCAGCCCCACCTACACGCACCCCGATTGTCAGTGAAGCCCCAGTGTAGCTGCATAGCTCTGGAGAAGGCCGCTCCACACCCTGCTGCCTCCCTGTAAATCTGGAATTAGAGGAACCCAGGTGCCCGTCCCATCCCCCTACACAGCCTAGGGGTAGCTAACATGGGAAATGCCTGGGACCCCACAACCAGTTTGTTGGGAGGAACCCATGAGGGTGTCAAGACGAAGGAGCTAAAGACAAACTCAGACCTCCAGCCCACACACAGTAAGCTTGGGAGATACAGTGATGGAAGAAAACGAAAGTCACACCTGAAATCTCTGAGAGGACAGCAGCTGAAGTAAGGAAACAACTTCATGAGACTGTAAAGGCAGTCAAGTTAGAAATAATGTCTCATGTAAAAGAAGAAATCACAAACATACTGAAAGAATTGTTTAGCAGGTCGAAAGACAGACACAATAAAGAGGATCCTAGGAAAATAATGAGAACCTTGAATGAGTGTAGAAAGGAATCACAATGCATGGAAAAGATTCAAAGAGAGATGCAGGAAATTAAAAACTCAATTTAAAGCTGGCAAAATCGCTTGAAAGACACTGAGATAAACTTTCAAACCTTGAAGACAGGATTGCTGCTCATGATTGTGACAGCAAAGATCTCTTAAAAATAACACAGAATCAGGAAATAGCAACCCAAGGGCCTCAAGATGATGCAAAGAAGCATAACTTAAGAGTGATAGGTGTAGGTGAAGAAGCAGGGGTCAACACAAATGAAATTAAAAGGATATTCACAGAAGTAATAGAAGAAAACTTCCCAAACGTGTGAAATGGATCTAGCATGCAGATAAGTGAGGCATATAGGACTCCAACAATCCATAATCAAAGTGAATCCACACCCAGACATATAATAATCAAGATCCCAGAAATTCAGCACAAGAACAGAATACTAAAAGCTGTTAGAGAAAAGAGACAGGTCACTTATAGAGGAAAACCAATCAGAATCACACCAGACTTATCAACACAAACCATCAAGTCAAGAAGAGTTTGGAGTGAAGTGTTTCAAACCCTAAAAGAAAACAACTTCCAACCCAGATTGATCTACCCAGAAAAACTATCTTTCAAAATTGATGGAAAAATAAGATACTTCCATGATAAAGAACAACTGAAGGAATTCATGACCACCGAACCAACCCTACAGAGAGTGTTAAAGAATATTCTAAACCGAGATAGATAAAGATGACCATGGTTCCAGGAACAGTAGCAGAGGAGGATCGCCAAACAAGACATGCAACTGAATGAAAGGGAAAAGTTGGGGGCCAACAACAGGAGGACAGCAGGTCAGAGACAGACCAGTGTATGCTGGTTGTAACCATTAATGTAGATGGCCTCAGGTCAGCAGTAAAAAGAAACACAGGGAGAGTGGATCAAGAAACAAGACCTATCAATATACAACATTCAAGAAACACATAACTGGAAAGGAAATTCATAGACTGAAAATCAAAGGAGAGAAAACAATTGCTCCATGTGACAGGAGACCAGAAAAAAGCAAGAGTCACTTGCCCATCAACCGCAGAATGGATAAGAAAGATACGGTATCTCCATGCAGTGGGAAGCTACCCAGCTGGAAATTAGAATGATCTCGATATTCTTGTATGTAAATGGACGCAACTGGAGATCATGTTCATGGCTGAAACAGTTTGAACTCATACACATGAACCCTAACATGAGAAACAGAAGGAGTCAATGGGATCCAAAAGCAAAATAGTTAATGTAAGAGTGATAGGGGAGGAAGCACCTGGGAGGGAAAGGTGGAAACTACTGTCAATTAATTATTGTCTTGTCTTGAACTCTTGCATTATTTACACAGTTTTGTTAGGTTTGGTTTTGTTCTGTCTTACTCTGTTAGATTTTATGCTGTCAAATGGTAGGGGCAGCTATTTTGAATATAATGGGATATTTTATGGTAATCATTGTGTTCTATTATTTTGAAGTCTTATAATGCTTTCATTCATTGGTTCAATTGGTTTTATTCTGTTTTGTTTGATTTAATTATGTGTGATGGTATGCACAGCTATTTTGAAGAAAACAAGACATGGCAGCCGTTGCTGATTTACTATCATCTTGCTTTGAAGTCCTACCATGTTTTTGTTCTTCTGCTTTGATTGGTTCTATCCTGTTGTGGTTTATTTGATTCTATCATGTGAGATGGTATAAACAATTATTTTGAGGAAAATGATGCCATTTTGTTCATTTCCTGTCATTTTGAATTTTTTCATTCTTTTGAATGGTTTTTTAGTATTTTGTTATGTTTGACATTATTGTGTGTGAAGTTATGCTCAACTATGTCAAAGAAAAGAGACATTATGGTGGCTACTGTTGATATCCAGTTGTCTTGTTGTGAAGTTCTGTGTTGCTTTCATTGCTCTGATTTGCTTTGTTCTGTTCTCTTCTGTTTTACTCTCTTTAAAATAAAAAAAAATTTAAAAAAAGAATTGGGGAAAACTGTCTGTCTGTGCAAATGGGAAGACAAAGCTAGTTTGAGTAAGTATTGGGGTCCTGTCACTCAGTTCACATTTCCCCAATATCTACTTTTATCAAATATATGAAGTTGTAATAGTGAAGTCTGAAGAAGAATCAAGATACATCACATACAGGTACAAATCTTCTATGATGAATGTGACTATTATGTGTAACAAAAGTTTATCAATAAAATTAATTTTTAAAACATAGTTGCATCCAGGTTTATTCATGTTTTTTTTTTCTGGCTGAGTCCTTCTGGAGAATAAAATTTGAGTTTTTCTGTGTGATGAACTGGCAGTCAAAAATGTATCATCTAAACTAGAAAACAAAATATCCAAAGCACAAAGCCACAGCCAAATATCACAAAAGTAATTCAAAAGTTCAAGGATCCATGATAGGAAACATTTCTTTAAAGTAAAGATTGCTATATTCATTAATGCCCTTTTCTTATATCACGAATATAAAAGAAACTTGTTAAGTCTTATCCCTTATTTGTTATCCTTGAACTTAAGAGCATCGTACTGAAATCTCATGGAATATCCTTGACCTCAAACTAGGTTTTATTCCTTTCCCCTCTCCCTCTTCTCCTCTGTGTCTTCTGTCATGCCCTAGACAATAACCCAACTTAAACTACCAAACTCAGATGACAGCTCACCTCTTCTTACGTAACTGTTCTCTTGGTAGGTTCTACCACCATGACAGCTATGCCATCCTTCCATTCTAATGCTGCAGACATTATAGATGTTGATATACACACAACTGACTTTTATGATATCCTAGGAGTAGGTCTTAGCAGCTCCATTTCACATCAAATTAAACTGAATTTCGACAAACTTAGTAAGTTGGCCAAGGTCACATCATTAGTGAGGATCAGGCCCAGAGGTTGCATGCAGGGTTAACTGGCTCCCTCTCTATGTCCCCTCCTCTGGGTACCTCTGCCCAGGTATCATCCTCTCTGTACCATTTATAGTACACAGCACTGTGTTGGCAAGACATGGATGCAGACAGGTCCAAAAATGTGCCGTCAACACTGCAAGAGTTTCAGTGGATGGCTAGGACAGGGCTACGGCATGAGACCCTCTGGGAAGAGATGCCCACCATGAAGTAGGGTGACTTGAGGTGGCACCCTTCTGCCTCACGACCTCAGTCAGGTGGTTTTTGCTCATAAAATTCAGGGATAGTTTGGGTTTTCAGAAGGAAAAGAATGGAATGACTATCAGGAAAGCGGTTACAACTAAGAACACACACACATCAGAATTCCCAGTGACCAGAGAATTGAGTGGGCAGGGATTAGGACGGACTCCCAAAGCAGCAGCAAACCATGTGGGGTAGAGGGCCCTACTTGACCGGAAGTTAGGCGGCTGTGACTCAAGAGGACGCAGCTGTGACCATCTGGTAGAAGGTTTCACGGAAGTAGCCCAGACAACAGATGGGAAGCAGGAAACCACGCACAGGTGATGCTGGTGATGCTCGCTGGCCACTTGTGTGGAATGTGTGAAGCTGTCATCCAGGGACAAGAGCAATATGGAGGAGGCCCCCCAGAACCAGGAAGAAAAGCACCCTCCTTCTGCAGTGTCCCTACAGCACACTCTACTGACAGGACCTACTATAAAGCAAGGCAGTCGTGGTTCCCTTACCCCCAAGGGACACTTGGTGAGAAGTGCTTTGTGCTGTCATCTCCTCCCTGTGCAGACATCATAGAAGGTTGTAGGTGTGGGCCTGGGCTGAGTGGCAGAGCCTGTCGTGCCCAGGCTACAAGCCTGTAGCATGGTTACTACCCGAGCCCTGCAGACATTTGTGGCACAAAGGTAGGTGTGTGTAAACACATCTAACCATGCAAAGTACAGCAATGATGCAGGATCCAAGATGCCATAAGAGTGTCCTGGCCAGGGCACTCATGAGGAATGCAGCTCTCAGGACTGAAGGCTGTTCTGAGCCAGTGTTTCATGAAGGTCAAGGCCCAGAGCCTACTGCTGGACACGACCTACAAGCTGCACTAAATTTGTATTTAAAACTCATGCTTGAATAACAAATTAAACCTAGCGTAAGGCGATTTTTTAAATTTAGGAACTGATACATATAGTTTTCTTATTCTAGTAAGTTACACAAAATATCTTCTTCATAGCCTTATTGTATAAGCCTTTATCTACTTTTAAAATTTATTTTTATTTTTTTTTAACTTTTTTGCTTAAAAAAATACACACATTAGCCCAGGCCAGTGACGGCCAAACTTTTAGAGCAGTCAAGGCTGCGGCACATGTGTCACACGTTCACAACCACTGGTCTAGGCCTTCCCAGGGTCGGGACCACCCGTGACACCACCACAGCTACCTGTCTTGTCCCCAGGAAGGCGTCCAGGGGCTGGATTAGCCTGCTGACGGATTTATAGCTGAGTGTGATTTTGGGAGATGAAGCCGGGTAAGAAGAGGAGGGTCCTGGGGCTGTGACCTGGGAGCTGATACCCTTCCTCCTGCCTTCGTTCCCCTCTGCCTTCTGCCTACCCTGCCATGGACTGTTTCTCCTCTGCCAGGCCCCTCTGCCATGCCACCTTGCTTTGGAGCCAGCCAACTATGAACTGAAATTCCACAAACTGTGAGCTAAAACAAACCTCTCCTCCTTTCAAGAGTGGGTGTTGGGTAACTTTTCCCAGCAAAAAGAAAGTAAGCAAGACAACTATGATTTCAACAGGCAATAGAAATTTTAGTTCCATTGCAGTCTTATAAGGCCAGTGCCACACCCTTGGCCCTACCACCAGTCAATTGTTGTAAATAAATAATTAGTGTTTAGCAATTCTAAGTATTTGCTATTCCAATCACTTATATTTTAGTAGAAATAAATACAAGCATATAAAGTACTTGTTGTTTTCTAACATATATGAAATAAATTTAAATATAAAATAAAATATACATAAAACACTGTACTATGTTAGTATATAAAATTTATAGTTCTTAAACAATAACTTGTAGCAATGCTTTGTAACACCATTAGAGCGTGGCGCTAACACATGGATAGCATGTAGTGACCCCTTCTGTCCCTGCCAGGGACTCTCTGAACACTGTCTCCGTCCTGCATGGGGTTCCATGCCTCCTCATCTTGGCTGTCACCCCCACCCTCACTGTCTCCTGAGGGTGACAAGAGGCTCTGAGATCTGTGCTGCCCCAGGATTTCCAGTTGCCATTCTTTGCTGCTATTGCTTGCTGTCCCAGCAATAAAGCCTACTGCATCTATTTATCTCTCCCCAAATCTTCAGCGCTCCTACATACTCGAGGTGCAGGATCGCCTCACCCTTAGCAGCTTATGTCCCTTTGGAGGGTGAGGCCCTTGTCTAGAATTTGATCCGTAAGGTCCAGCCAAGGCAATAGCGCAGTAATTTGTTATGAAGTTCCCCAATGTTAGAGAGACACGATGCTGTGTTCTCTTCCTAATTAGGTGTGATAAGCTCAGTGAATGTTTGGGAGGCCCAACAGGGGCAGGTTAGACCCCGCCCTTGGAATAAGGACACCATGGTATGCGAGGCGCTCTGCAGTCCCTTGGAGGCTCAGACTGCTCAGTGTTAGTGACAGTAGTGGTAATTTATCTGTCCTCTTCATCAGGACTCTATGAATATTAATACATCTGAAGCATATGAATTGTATTTTTTGCACAGCTGAAATCATGCCACCTCTGCAGCACCCCCTTCCCTGGCAGGGGGAAACTTAATTGGGTCTAATCTGGTAAACTGGGTCCTGTAATTTTTTGTTCAAATCAAGTATTATTATTGCTATCACTGTCCACTGTACTGTCTGCTCATGGATGTCTTCTTTCTCTTCCGCCTCTCCTCAGGGCTCCTGCTACACATGGGGCCTTTGAGTTGTGTAAGGAGGACAGTGACTGCCACAGAGCGTGCTTCAGCACCCCAGTGTGAGTCCCAGCTTTGGGTGTTACAGACCTTTACTGCTGGTGGCAGTTGCTCTTGTCGTTACCAGGTGACTGGGCTACAGAGACAGATGCAGATGAACAAGGGACTGTGCAGCCCCTCGGGCTTGCTGGAGGGGCCTGAGGTGTCTGGTCCAAGGCCCAGGGGTGGCTGCACACCACCCTTCCATGGAGAGAGCTGAGGAACTGTCAGCTTCTGAAACCCAGCTTTCTGCTTGGCAGTGCTTTGGCTGCTGCATTTCAGATGACGTGTGGAAGCTTCTTGCCTTGAGAATAGCTTCAGAAAGCCATTTCCTATTTTCAGAAGCTCACTTCTCACAATCTCTTCTGCAGGGAAGATGCACTCTGCAAATCTGCTCCCAATCCATGCTCTGAAGGGACACAAATGTCCCTCTCCTCTGCCCTGGCTTCCTTCCCAGCCTCTCTGTGTTCATATCTAATCCTCTGGTGAAACTGAATGAAACCAACTTCCCCTGAGGTCCCCACTTCCCCAGTCTTTGATGACTGGAAAGGTGAGCACAGATCCTAGCAGACTAAGTGAGGCTGGGCAGAGTAGGGAGGATGGAGGACGCTGGAACTCGGCATTGGAAGCCACAAGAGATTCCCTCCAGTGCTATTCAACTGCTACTGAAATGAAAGGGGATTCAGCTCACAAAGGGTGAAATCGTGTAAGTGTAATAAATAAAAGCGTGTATCAATAGCTGAGTTAAAAGAAGAATATTGCATACTATGTGTACCTGCATTAATGCAGATGAGGAATAGACAGGGCTTCGGGGTGTTTACACAGAGTCATAGGAATCTTCTTATACCCTCTTTCTAAATCAGTGAGGGATACAGGTTAAATGATGGCTCTAGTGGAAGTGGAAGGACTCAAGACCCAAAAACTTCAAACGAGAAGATGCAAGGACACCACACAGCAGACATCTTCAAACATCATGACAGAGGGAACTATATTTTATTTAATAAGTGGGAGATGTGGAAAGTCCTTTCTGAGTTGGGCTGGAAATATCCTTGCCACTTCTGATTTAGCGGCTGTCACATAACACTGAGGAAATCACCTACAGGCTGCCCAGCCCTGGGGACTTGGTACTGTTTGTTGCCGTACGTAGCTCCTGGTGCTTTACTGCGGAGGGAGACTTTGCTGATGTGAGTAAAAATTATACACTAATGAACTGGCAGAAAGTAACTGAGGCAGGGCATTCATTCAGCTGCCTTCAGAATGACTTCTGATCCTTGTTAACCTAGATATGGTAAAGCTTTCTCACCAACACTTAAGTGTCTATTTTACGGGGTGAATAAATGGTTTGCACTTCCTAATTCTATATGTGTCATTTGTGTAGGAAACAATATGCAGGATTTTTATTATATCCTGTCAAATTAAGGTACTAATTAACAATCTTATGGACTGCGGGAATACAGTCAAGCCTGAATACATTAGTCATTAATTTCAGCATCTACGAGGCGATAAGGAAAGCATGAAAAGAACACCAGGAGAAAAATCACAAAGCACTCTTGCAAGACAACAGTTAATGTGCTGAAAACTTTCATAATAATCTTCTCACTGAGGAAGAAATGAAAGCGATTCAGCAAAACCAACATCAGTTGAGGTTTGGATTTAATGCAAAAAATTGATGTGAAATCTGTCGCTGTCAACAAAGATAATCCAAAGAACGCTGAACAAGAAACACGCCCTTGAAGAATGTGCCGATGTGCACACAGATCAAACACCTATCAAAGGGGTTGACTTCCTGTTAGTGTGCAGACCCAACAGCAAGTTTGACTTTAAAACAATGGCTAAAACATTTGATTTTCAAACAGTCAAATTCACAGCTTTGTCATGCTTATATGAAACCAAATGTTCTCTTACTTTTCTCCATATTAATATTTTAAATATAAGATTTGAACACGTGGAGGTAAATTCTCATAATCCTTCCATTCTAAATTCAGATATTTTCACCCACATGTGTGTGATATCGAAACAGTTGTGATTATAGTAAGTGCACACATTTTTGTTGAAGTGAATAACTTGTTTTTCCAAACATATTTCATGAGGTAAGTGGGTTTGCTCTTTTTTTGCACACTTGTTTCAATAGTTTAATGATGTTTCATTCAACTAGTTGGGGTTTTTTTAGCTCAGCATTTACCCTATTTTATGAACTATATAAAATGCCAAATCTAAAATAATAAGTAACTCATTTCATTTCTCTTCGGTTTTTCTACTTCTACATTTTTATCGCTGCAATGAATACCAAGTTAATTAACATATCAATTCCTTAAACATTTTTATTCCCTTATACTTTTTCTTAGAGTAACTTCTTGAAAAAATATAATGGAACTAATAGGTATGAAAAGTTTTGCAGTTCTCACTACTTTCTGATTAACTATCTTATAATTTTACTAATTTCTGCCACACTAACATCCTCAACTTTAACCAGGTTTGGAGTTTAATATTAAATGCATAACATCCACTGGAAAAAGTTAATATTTTCACTCAAGGTTACGCATCCCAGTAAGATAAAATATAAAACTCTGTAAACTGTTTTGTAATATCTGATCATAGAAGTAAAATATTTTGAAATGACCAAGGGAGAGAAGTTCTTAGATACTGAAAGTAAGAAAAAGTATAATCAAATGTAAATGCATGTTTCTATTTACTGGTAGAAAAGTTTATTTTCATCTGTTATTAAGATCTACTGTATTGACTGATTAAAGAACAAGGAAAGGAATAAGTAGAGGAGAAAAGATAAAAGAGATGAGAGAGAGTGATCAAAGAAAAGCTCCCAGGACAAAGGGAGCCAAATAATTAAACTAAGGGATTTAAGAGGCACCTGGCACAGGACAGAGCAGAGGTCTTCTAGCTGGAGAAAGTGACTTCAGGGGGAATTGCTGGCAGGCTGGAATTTGGGGCAACTCCTTCTGAGAAGAAAGGGGTAACAATTTTGTTCATGGCCCCGCGGTCTGGTCTTGCACAAATTAATGTCCTCCTCCATTTGGTTTGATTTCTTTCCTGAAAAGACAGGAACATTAAAAGACAAGTGCAGGGTATGGGAAACCCTTGGATATAAGGCTTTAGACCAGAAGTGAAATCCTTCCCTTTTCTTCCTGCATCAAGGGATGTTGGAACATTTAGGTAACACTTGGGTCTAGCAGGATCTCTGTGAACTTTCATAGCTTCTGTTCCAGTCTTTTTGCCTGAATTCATGGAACTTTCAGCCCACAGAGCATCAGACAAAATTTCAAGATCTTTAGTGGATCAATAACAAAATCTACCTCACAAACTAAGAACAAATAAATAAATGACTCAGTAAGGAGTGGTGTCCAGACCCAGTGCGGACACTGTGTCTTCACGGCCTGGGTGTCCTGTGACCAGCAAGCCCAGGTACAGCTGTGGGCCAAGAGATGGGGTCCATGGTGACAGCTAGAGCATGTGGGGACTGGTGGTGCCATCAGGAGACCGTGAATTCTTAATCACATCCTAGCCACATTAGGCAAATTCTTGCAAATACTGTTTAGCTGTCACAATTTTCAACGGGGCTAGGGATGTTGCTTGCTTTGTATCTGATCACAGCAGGTTGGCTATGAGTTGTTTACTACCAGTAAGGTCCTTGATTTTGTGGGCAGGCTTCTGAGGAATGTGGATTTCCATTTTTCATAAGGCCAGGCCATTGCTCATCTGTATATTGAGTCAGAGTTGATGAATAGGGTAAGTGAAATCATGACAGCCACTGCCTTTGCCCTTATTTTTGATAAGGCTTATGTCACATTGAATATGCAAAATAAATCCTTATCAAAAACGTTACCATTGAATTCATACCTCGAGCATTTGAACATCCAAGTTCATAGTCCTGATTTTTTAATAAGGTAGACATTGTTCATCATGTCAAATTCTTCTCTATTGCTGGGGAGGTACAGAGACAGAGTCACGTTAAAAGCTCTTTTAATTCATTGGCAAAAATGCAAGAATGGCAACCACCATCCAGCAAATGGAAGGTCATTAAGAAGCACTTTAACTTCCGTAGAGGAAGAGCAGAAGGAACTCTCCCCGCTCCTTCTCCCTTTTTTACACTTTGCACTTCACCTTTTGTCACATTTCATCATTCTTGCTCCATGCAAATCCTCCTCAGGACCCTTGTGTCAAGTGTTAATCAATATTCCATTCTGATTGGCCATTGCCCTGTCAAGGCACTTGGGAATTGTTCGGCCGTATTATTCTGTGTCTGGTCCTTGTGTTAAGTGTTTATTATAAGATAGATTTTTTGGTGCACTTTATGTAAGTGGTTTATGCATATAACTATTCTATTTCTTACTGTTTTCACTCAGCACAATACGTTTATGATCCTTCTCTGTTACCTTGTGAACATCTAATCTATTTCCTCAAACTCTTGGGGAGCAGATGCTGCTTGATTTCCTTATCACATGCCCCCAGCTGGCCAAGTCCACCTACCTCACGCTGCCCGTGGAGTTCACCCATCTGTACTCTAAATCCATGTCCTTGGTGATAGGAATTGTGTTTCTCTAAATACATGAGAGATTATAGTCTCCTCCTACCACTAGGGGACGCCAAAGGTGGGCCAGTGGGGGCAACAGCCAGTCTCTGACCTTGAGCATTCACCGCTCCTGAAATATGTTTGTTCAGGTTCTTCTGCCCTGACATGCTTTCCTCATTTTCCCCAGGTTTCTCCTGAGATCACTCAGGTAATAAAAAGTTTATGCAAAACGGTACAGTGAAGGTTTAAATTTTTAAAAACTGCTACACTAGAAGACACACGGCTATGCAACTCCCTTGAAATTCTCCCCTTTGTTTTGGACACACTAATCCCATCTTTTTGCCACTTTCTGAAGCAGTTCTGGAGTCCTCTTTCCTGACTGTCTTTGGTTTTGCTACTGAGGCAGCTTTGGAGTCCTGAATTGATTCAGAATGTTTACTTCTTGTGGTCATTTTGAATTGGGGGAAGATCCAGAAATCCCATAATGCCAGATCTGAAGAATAAAGTAAATGAGGACACATAGGAAATGCTTTTATTTGACACCAATAGCCATAGACATTTGAATTGGTTCAGGACACCAGTGCAGCCAGGAAAAGACACTCAAGAAAGAAGTCTTCAAGAACTGCTTCAGACAGTGGTAAGAAGAATGGAATAACTGTATTTAGAGCAAAAGGGATCAATGGCAGTGTGTCTTTTGCTATAAAAACATTTTTACTTTTAATTTAAATATTCACCAGAGTTTCTGAACACCCCTCCTATGTCACTGTAAAATTTCAACATCTCCAGGTCTATTTAGTCTAGACAGGTCACTTCAGAGAGTTGCCTGCCCTGTGTTTGTGCTACGTTTTATCTATTAACCCAGACTATACCACAAAACATCTGTCAAATCAGCTGGCTTGCAAACTTGTCTGGAATCTGTTTGGCTTGTAACAGCTGGATGTTCTGACTATTAATTAGTCCTTGTGTGTTCTGAGTGTTCCTGTCTCTGCATCCCCACTCCGGGAAATTTCAAATCCTTCCAGTTATTGTTGAAAATGCTGTTTTAAAAATGGTTCCTCATCTGCCAATAAAATCAACAGTCAACAATCCCATGCCTTGTCCCATTCATTCAGTTGCCAAATGTACTGTTCTTATTTAAATCCAAATCTGAATCTGTGGTTCCAGTTCAGCTGACATTTCTTACATGACTACTGGGTTTTGCAGATGGTACAGGAACACGACAGAGACACGAAGTTTAAATACACGTATGTTACACAATTTGAATATTGATTGACCCAGTATTTGAAATGCTCCTTGGAAATCTGCCTCATGACTTGTCCTCTGTGGTAAGCTGTGTGCTTAGTCGCATGTGAAGAGCTACCCTCTGATGGGACACAGAGTGACCACTGTGCCCCAGTACAACTCATTGATCTGCAGTCCTACTACTCCTTCAGGGGCCAGAGCCGGACTAGAATTTGGGGGAGGAAAATGAACACTGTGCAGTGACAAAGCTTCTGGGACCCTTTATGCTTCTTCCCTCTTCCTCTTTGCCCTACTCGCACGTAGACTGTGATAAATTCTAACTATTCAAGGGAAGGATCCCGGAGGTCAGCGATGCGTAACTGAGTTACTCAAAGTGGCCCGGACTCCTCTAAACACCTAATGAGTATTCTGAGTTTTCCAGACATCTGCATCTCTCCCTCATTTTCCGATTAGTTCACTTCAGAATCCTGGCCCAAGACAAGATAGAGGGGTTATTATTATTATTATTATTATTATTAATCCAGACTCTGTCTGGCTCTCAGCTTTTTGTCTCCATTCTTTTAAATTAGCCTTGAGTTTCATTCATGTTGTTTTGTTACTTTTCTTATTGCTTGGGCAAATGACCTGACACCCATAAATTAAAGGGAGATAGGTTTATTTTGGGCTGCAGTTTGCATAGGTTTCAGTCCATAGTCAGTTGATTCTAAGGCAGGAGGTGTGGCGAGGGGTATCGCTGAGGAGAACAGCCCATGGCAGAACAAGCAGAGGTAGCAGTAAAGCTGTTTTCTTCCTTCTTTCTGTTCCTTTTATCCCATTCAGGTCTCAGACTGTTGAGTGGGACCACACGTATCCAGGTGCACCTTCCATTATTAATACCCAGAACTATGCTAAACCAACCAGGGGGATAAATCTAGTTCCACACACACTCTTAATCCCAGTATCAAACACCCAAGATCCAGCCATTTCCCAAGAGCCCCACCTATGAGCTCATGAGGCTTGGGAGGACATCCAGGTACAAGTCATAGCACTGGTGCTGTTTGTCTTACCTATTTTGTGATGTCATAAGAGAATTCCATAGACCAGGATATTTATGAAGATAAGAAATCCATCCCTCACACACTGGGAGGCTGGGATGATTAACATCAAGGTGCTGGTATCGCTGGGACAAGGTACTCAACACCTCCAGGTTAAAAGGATACCGCATGTAATTTGACTCCCAGTTTCAGACAGTTCCATCCGTGGTCATCTGGCTCCAAGGCAAACATAGTATGGCAGAAGGGTGTGGAGGAGCAAAGCAGAGCACATTTCAGGGAGGCTGTGAACCACAGGACAGAGAATCAGAGAGAGAGATAAACTCTCTTGAGGCAGCCAGCTCCTCCAGGTGGCTCTACCTCCTTATTAGAGCTCACTGAGCTCTGACCATCTGGGTATAAACGTGCCCTGCATCCATCTACTCCTAAATGAGTTAGAGAACCCCATGATCAAATCTCCACTGCACAAGTTTCTTAATCCAGCCAAGCTGACATCAACTGGCACAGTTAGTGTCCAGAGAGGGTCTTCTTACAGTTTCGTCTCATAGCAGACGAGAAGGACCTCAAAGGGTGACAGGGTGGAAGGAGAGAAAGAGGCTGGAGGCTTTTCTCCGTCAGGAACCCCACCCCACAATAACAGCCCCGATTCATTCCTGAGAGCAGAACTCTCAGGATGCAATCAGTTCGTAAAGTTTTCACCTCTCCAGATTGTTGCTTGGGGAAGTGAGATTCCAGCAGACGAACTTGGGGGTCACACGAAGCTCTTGGAGTTTCTGTTGCTACCTTCTGATCCTTCCCTAGTGCACTCGTTGTTTTGGCTGATAGCTCTTCCCTCCAGACTTAGCTCGGTGATTCTCACATTTAGAAATTATGTTTTAGTCATCTTTGGAATGCCATAAAAGCCAAGAATTTCCAACATTGTGGGTACAAATTCTGACTCAGTAGGTCATGGTGGAATTTGGAATCTGTATATTAAAAATGATTTGTGACACTACCCACACACTTTCCAGTTGATGCTTGCTTGGGACTCAAACCTAATAGAGTTATGATATAGAGCCATGAATTTCCCCTGGCTATATTCTGGCCCCAGACAGTCACTAAGTCCCAAAGATAAAGTTACATAAGACTATTCAGCAAAAGAGCAATGTTCTGAGGACTCAGAACAAAGCACCCAGTAAGTGTCAGGAATGGAAGCCCAAGGAAAGCAATCCTTCCTTGCTTCTAACAGATCCATTCACCCTGAGCAAGGTTCAGGCCAGGTGGAGCCTTCAGCTCTGTGGGAATCCAGTGACCCCTATCTCTAAACACCACCCCTTAAAGAAGTTAAGTGCTTCTCTCTTGTCTCTTGTGATTATTATTTTTACCTATCAGTGGGCTGGATTAGTGTTAACCAGATAGCACTAACATTTACTTCTAGGTGTATGTTTGAGGGTGTTTGCCAAACAGGAACCGAAATCTCTGGTGTCAAGATGCTCAGAAACAATCAGGATATATTATTTACTTTATGATGCAATCCGCAAGCAGTTAGCTCTAGAAACAAATGTGTGACCACCAAGTACCAAGTGCTGTCTCAGACTCTGTGATTGCCCAGGTATTAATGAAACTGTAGAACAGATCTAATGTTTTCCCATTCCAGCCCCCGCCCATCTGGGAACCTTCTGCCTGTCTCCTCAAGAGGTTTAGTGCATTAATTCTCTCCTTCATGTGGCTCGAGTACTTCGTAGCTATTTCTCAGCTAAGTCGCCTCTTCTGAGAAATCTTCTCCTGACTCAGACCTCAGGTTCAGAAACTCCGTTGTATCACAACAGCAGTTTCTACTTTACATCTAATCTTTCTGAATGTTTGTGACCATTCTCTAAATACAGACCATGTGCTTCTTTCTGGAGACAGATGCTGTATACCTTGGATACCTGTTAAATTTTATCCAGATTTTGGCATGTGCTGTATCTTTGGTAACCATTATTAAGATGAATCCATGTCTAAGTAAAAGACCATCTGATTTTGCTAACCTAGTACTCTGAATATCACAGCAAGAAAAACTTACACATTAATATCCACAATCTGATCATGTTAGTCTTTTCATCTTTCTATGTACCCCCTTAGCATTCAAACAGCAATTGTCAATCACTATGCTCTACACAATGATATACAGATCAGTCCTGTGCTATGAATAATTCTGAAAGTGTGGATCACAGTTTTAAGGCAGAATTAAAAGGGATGTAAGTAGACTTTGATAGATGAATTTCAGGCCAAGTTCTTATTCTGTTCTTAATAATGTACAATTAAGGAACAGAAGTGGTTAAAATGGAGTGTCAGTTTGATTGACTTTGCGATCCAGCTGGGGAACCCATTGACACACTGTACCTGGGTGGGTCTTGGATGTATCTGGGTGGGTCCTGAAGGCCTGTATCTGGTCTCTTGTTCTTTCCTCTCTGCCACTGTTCCATGTTCTGTTTCTGGCTGTCATAACTAAGTAGCTTTGCTTCATCTAGACCTTCTACCATAATGCTGCTGCCCTGGAGTTGGATGACCACAGACTGAATCCTCCAAAACCCTAAGCTAATTCTTAAAATTGTGGGTGTCAGGTATTGTGTACCAGTGATAAGAGAGCTGCCAATTAATACAGTCAGTATGTGTAACATTTTATACAAGATGTAACTTTTAGGAAATAAGAATAAAAGCCAGTATCTCCTACTTACGCAGCGGTTAACCTCCATGCACTGGAAAGATCCTACTGAATGGCTAATTCCATTATATGGTTACTTCTTCTCTCTGCATAGAACAAATTTCTTATACATTAACGTTGCTGCAAATATATAGTACAAAATGTGGGGTCTCCTCTTGCCACCTGAGATATTAAAGCAGCATTTATGGGGAAGGAGGAAATCACCCATGTAAGAGAACTGGTGAGGATTAATATAAATGATTATTAGGTAAAGTTTATTATTTTACTAAAAGGAACTATGCAATTCATTCCACTATACACACACACACACACACACACACACACACACATATATATATTCACAACCCCACACTTGCCAGACAGGTGCTTATGCCACTGAGCGAAATTCCCAGCCCTCACATGATAATCTTATTTAAAACAAGGCCACTAATAGAGTTAAAGAAACATGATTTTGAGAGAAGCCTCCCCTCAACTCAGCTCTTCACAGATGTGACATGATCTTAATTTTATAGAGAATAAAGAGGATCTCTCAGGTTTTCAAAGTGCTTTATCTTGGATACCTGCTTGCTCAATAACTAGCAGTAAAGTAACAAATAATAACTGTGATGTAGGTAGTGATCTGAAAATTTTAACAGTTGTTAACTTGCTCAGATGTCTACTTTAAACAAAGCACCCAGTAAGACCTATCAGCCTCTATTTCTGCTCATCACTCAACCCTCAAATTGATCCTTAGATTAGCAGATGTTCAGGGTGAGTGATGGGAGAATGGGACAGTTAACCATCTGCTATCATCCAGCAGGACTGTACTACAGACATCACCCAATTCCAGTTTCAGATGAAGTCAAGAAGATGATTGAAAGGTAACTGTAGGTCCCTAAAGGAAAGTGGGGTCTGCAAGCTACAATGAGTCCATCCGACTTCAGGATGGGGGCCCCTCCCAGGACAGAAGCAAAACTCAGGAGCAGGGGAGGTACTTTCGAAGCAATTGCTGCAGTGAAGGGGAAACTGGTAAACATAGGATTCCACATAGTTTAGGAGAACATTGATCCTTCCAGCTGATCAACAAGAGTATAATATAAATGAACATTTGATGGCCAAAAGTGACAACAACAGCAAGAGAGAATCCAAAGTAACAAGACCGAAATTGCAGTCACTGAGTAGAGCCAGTGATAAGACAGCTTATATCTCATGGTGTATAATAGCATAAAACTCAACCCCCAGAGTACAGGAAGGAGGAAAGGAACCAGCATGCACCGAAATCAGCTTCCGTCACTGGTGACGTGGGGTGCACTGCACCTCTCCTTCTCATGACAAATCATTAGGGGTTCAGCATTCACATTCCGCAAGGGAAGAGACAGAGACTCAGAGACACATTAAGTTGTCAAGGTCACATGTATACTAAGTACAAGAGACAGGATTTAAATCTAAGCCAGAGTAAAGTCAATGTTTAAGAAATGTTTAAGGAAGACAGTGAGTGCCTTCAGCTGTGGAATGGCATTTGTTTGAAGGGCATCTTGGCATTCATGAGGGGCTGCTGGCCCAGGACTCTTTTCAGATCCAGTTATGCACAGTGGTGGTGCATTTACCCAAGTGTGGTAGACTCGAACCTCTTGAGCAGATGCTACTGGAAGAAAGAAGCTGCATGGCACCCACTAAATTCATTAGGAAGAGGAGAGTCCCCCACACCAGATCCAGGGGCCAGTCCCTTATTCCAGTATAGATAGGGTCTCGAGCGCAGGAATCAGCTCTCCTTCAATTTAGATCATCACAAAGAAGCATGCTTAGAATACAACAAGAGAAAAGCTCTTAGTGATATTTTCCCTTCGTTCTGTTACACTGGAGTGTAATCACCTCAGCTGGTAGAGACATACGTTTAGAAGTGACGTCTGTCATCTTCAGCTGGAATGTATACACTGGACACAGCCTGGACTCCAGGACATCATCCCAAATTCACCACCGTATTCAGTTCCAGGGGCTTTTCAGATGAGCCAAGAAATATTCTCTAAGGAGACACAAAAATTGGAATCCTGTAACTTAATGTTGATTTGCTCCAGGCTTGAGCTGCTGAATGAAGCACAGGGCCAAAGGTAGCACTGACAGATGTGACTAAATCACTCTGGAAAACCGTTCTGTGGGCTTTTATCTGCTTCCTAATTGGTTTTTTATTTGCCTTTAAATTTTAATTGTCCTGATTTATGTGTGTTTCGCTTTGAAATGTTCCTCAAATCTTTTGTGAGATAGGCTATAAAGTATAAATTCTTTAAAAATATATCATCTGGCAATATGCAACTGTGAGGGTAGAGGAAGGGCGTGAATGTGAGAGAGTGGCCTTTTTCTATAAATACCTAACTAACTTGTAAAAGGATGACATGCAGGCGCTTAACCTCTTTCACCCCGTCCTGGCTCCTGGCAGTAGCACACCACCTTTCTACCCCTGAGAGTATTTTATGAAATACTTAACCAAGTTCAAGTCTGGTTTTCAGGCTCTTCCTCTCCCTTCATCCTGACCACCTAGGCATAGAGTGGAGTTGATTTAATTTAGCGCAAGATCAATAAAAGATAGCTCTTCAATATTTGTGAAATTCCTATTGACTTCTCCAACATGTTTAAACTCATCATCTCGGAATTGAAACATCAGTTCCTAGATTAATTTAATGACCTCATTTAATGTGAAAGACTTAGACATATACTTCTTTAATTTACTCTCAATTAAGCCATTCTATAATTGGATCTTACCAGAACTATTGGATTAGGTTACAGTTGAATCAATGGAAAGGTAATTTTTTTGTTCAAAATCAGGAGTAAAACAGACCTAAATGAATTTCTCCATTGCTTCACAGATTGTTGGATATATGAGAAAGTTATCCTGGCATAAAGAAACAGAAAAGCTTCTTCTCAGAAAGAAATTAATCTTCTTCAGCTGAATCCATTCAGCTTTTTCATCATTGGCTTGGTGCCTTTGTTTGAAATTTGTTCAACCATTTTTTGGCATCGCATTAGGAGGCCTTAGAAGCATTTTTCTACCCAAATGGACTTCATCGGTGTCGGGACAGGGATTGCAGACTTTCTGGCAAACGGAGTGGGGGTGAGTCTATGTGATAATGATTCTCCCGTGCATGGTTCATGCGGAATCATAGGTGCCTCCTGCAGTCAAATGCGACACAGTTATCAATGCTATTTGTGGGCAGATATTGTGATTAACACTAGGAATGCAAGGAGGGGAGAGAACAAAGCAGATGGCGGAGTAATCACATATAACACGACACATCTTATCACGAGCACTGCAATAAATTATAATTTAAGCCAACAGAAGATACACAGGAGTAAGAAGGAAAATGTTATGAAAATCTTCCCAGATGAAAAGTGAGAAAAATGTACCTGGATGATGAAGGCAGTTCCTTGATACCTGAGAGAAAATGGGAAATGAGACCTTTAGAGGCGGCCGTGTAGCTCCATACTTCGGAGAGAACTGCTTGTGTAAATATCTTCCACTTCTATCTGTTAACTTTGGGCAGCTGCTGAAGTCTCTCCAGCAAAGCAAGCACCACTGCTTGTTAGTTGTAACTGGAAAAAAGAAATGAGACAGCAGGACCCGAACCTGACAGCCAATAATGGCAAGTAACCCGGAAAAGAGATAATGAGAGATAGGAAATAATAGAAATAGAAAATGAGAATCTGTGGCATTTAAAACATGGCATTGTTCCTCTAACAATTTGGAAAAAAAAAAGACTCCTGAAAAAATAGATCTTGTTTTTCTAAAGCTGAAAAGGTTTTCGTTTGGCCAATGCGTGCAGAGAAGTCTATGCTAAGTGGCACGCTTGCTCTGGCTTTGGAATTTCTCTACACATTCGTGGAGTTTGTTTGCCCTCCACATTGATGGGACATTGACTTATTCTATCACATTCTTAACGAAGCTATTTTGAAAACCAACATAATTCACTGGCTGCTTTACAGGGTCATTAGGGGTTTCAGTGTGTTGTTCGATCATAAAATTAGTTTCGCATGAGGAAAACCGGCTACAGTGAGAGACTTGCAGAAATGTATCCTGGAAACATCCTGGGAGGAAACAGATGGTACAATTAAGGGGAAGACTGAAGAAAGTTTAATGAAATGGTTGTTTACAGGGACAGGGAGAGGCTAGGAGAGACAAGTTAGACAGTTAGATAACCTCAGGGACCAGCAGCCTTGGTCCGAAGGGGCAGACCCGGGGAAGACAGTCCCTGGAACTCGCAGAACTGATGTGCAGGCTGGCGGCAACTGGAGGTCTGGCGAGGAGGGCACCCTTGTTAGAGCAATGGAGCCACGGAGGATGACCATTCTGGAGCAATGGGACGAAGACCAGCATCCGCTCTCCTTTCAAGCTGCTCTCCTGCACCTGTGCTGTGTGAAAATGTCTTCAAGAGAGGATAGAATAACTGGGCTCGGTGACGGCATGACCGCCCAGGATGCAGGAGGCAGAGGACAAGCTGGGCGGACGGGAAGGGGAGGGATGGGTGGCTGCAGTCACATGGCCCTGGAGAAGGTGACCACTGTTGCTCTTCTACTGAGCAGCTTCGCTAGCTCAGCGGGGTGCTTCACATCTCTGCTTTACCTGGTCTGCAGGCTCACTCAGGATGTGCTGTTCCAGCTCCTGCTGGGGCTCCACCTCTCTCTCTCTCTCTCTCTCTCTCTCTCTCTCTCTCTCTCTCTCTCGTCAGAACGAATCTGCTACCCTTAGCGTCTTGTTCGTATGTCTAATTGTTCTATTTAGTACGCCACATTATATTTTTGATGTTCTTTTATTTTAAAAAACCTGAATGAATAGATGAAATAAGTAAGAGAAGATGAGCAAAGATCTTGATAAATTATCTCAAGAAAAATGAACAAAGTGAAATTACTAAAATCACAAAATCTGGACATTCAGAGACAAGCCAAACAAGCTGCACCACATTCAGCCCCATCTCTCCACCTCTCTCCTTGTGCTCTGGTCGGGTAATCAGTCATCAGTGCAAGGAGAAGGTAAATGAAACCTCCAGTTTCGGGCTGACCAAAAGTGTCTTCTCCCGGGGGAGGGGGCAGGCGTGAAAAACAGCAACCATTGCATGAATTGCTGGTTGAAATAACATTCCAGTGCAAAAAGGATTCTGGCTTAATAGGTTTCTAGTGCATTAACTCAGCCAGTTTTATAGAATTATAGACTTTTTTTTCAAAACAAGTAATCTACTTATTATTCATAATCTTTAGAGCAGTAGCTTAACATTAAATCGCCCCTAAAATACACTCAATAAAACAGCAGTGCCTGTCTCTCCCCTCTCTTTGGAGATGCTCGGCATCCTCTCCACAGTCTTCCTGGGCACTCGGACACCTGCCCTGTCATTTCTGAGGCAGGCCTGCTTAATCAAGTGTGAAGGTCCATTGCCCAGCGTCGCAGAATTGAGAGTAATAAACAACAAATAATGCAGAACCGAAAAAGACAAGTCGTGCTAAGATTTATCATCCTGGTGTTTTGTGAAGAAACAGAAAAGGGAGAACTTCAGCTGGAATTCCTGAGCCCTGCTTCTTCAAGTGTCAACATCACGAATCATCAACAAATGAATTCCACAAAAGGGGGCTCTTGGAAGGGGGACCCGAGGGTCCCCATACTGTCCCATGGGGGTGACTGCACTTCTAACCCAGAAGATGACAATGGCTGGTGAATGCGAAAGTAGCAGATGATTGCGATGACTCCATGAAAATGATCAGTTACCCTGAGCACATGGCCGTGTCACTGAAACATTCCGGCATTTAGTTTACGGAGCGGAGGACCTGGGAACGCATGGAGGGGGCAGTATCGGAGCGGGAGAGGAAGTGGCAAAGATCAACATGCAATATGTGTATGTACTGATTTCCTACAATGAATGTGTTTATTATGCATCACACCATAGAGAAGCAATAAAAAAGGGAAGACAGAACGAAGCAGAAAACTACAATTTAGTCTTGAACTTTTAATGGTTAAAAGAAGTAAAATTAGGCCCCACGAATACACATGGATTTTCAGACTGTCTCTAAACATAGTTCTGCTGCAGAAGTCAAACCCAGCTGAGGCAGAGAATGTACCCAGCACATTTTAAGTCCAGACACAAACAACTAGGCAAGTGTGACTATTTTTGCCTATGGAATTTATCCCTCCCTTAAATAGACGAAGCGAAAACTTGGAGACTCCCTCAATGTCTTCTGCTTCCTTTGCTTCTCTTTTTGAAGAACAAAGGGAAGATCTTTGCTGAAATCTGTCCCATTTCTTTCTTAACCATAATTGCCCTCATTAGACCAGAATGATACTGTTATGGTTTCAATTTGAAGCACCCCTCAGAGATGCATGTGTTGAGAGCACTGACCTCATCAGTGGGCAAATCCATCCCTAAATTCAGAGAGGGATGTGCTGCAGGAAAAAGGGCTTGGATGGAGGATGTGGCCACTGGAGGTGGAACAGTCAATGCTCACTAGAGAAAGCGAGTTAATACAAGATGTGCATGCTATAGTTGATACATTGTGTCAACTTGAGAAGTTTAACTTAGAGACTCAGCAGCGAACCACCATCCTTACTTTGTAAATATCCTCAGCCTATGCAAGAGGAGGGCACAGAGGTGGTATGAGAGCTACACCTGCCCTGGAAGGGGGGACGGCGACTTGTGTAAAATATAAGACAGGAGAAGATGCTTTTTCTCTCTGCTTTTGCTGTTGCTTTGCTGTCTTCTGCTGCCTTGAAATGTTGTCCCTGTGCCATGCCACTCTGCCTCAGAGCCAGCAGATTATGGACTGAAACCTCCACACACTGTAAGCTAAATAAACCTTTCCTTCCCTAATTTGAGGTGTTGGGTATTTTATCCTAGCAACAAGAGAAAAGTAACCAAGACAGCAAGTTTATAAGGATTACAAGATAGGCTCACAATGGCTGTTCACACAGCCGGGTGTGGAAGTGTGCAAAAGATGTCTGCGAGATGGAGACCTGAAGGAACTACTTGAAGACCTAGAGCTCACTGCAGTGTCCCATGTCAGTCATATCAGGAGGCTGAAGGGTCAGTGATGAAGGGTGGAGGAGTCTGTGCTAGAAGCCAGAAGACAACATCCAAGGTGAAGGTAAAGAGGGGAGCGCCTCTAAAGAAACAGAAGCAGCCTTCCTCTGCCTTTTCCCCTTTACTTCCCTCAGGCAGCGGGTCTTTTGGTTGCTTCCACTCATATCCAGCGAACCCCAGCACATCTTTAGCAAATGCCCTCAGCCACCCCAGAGCTACACCTACCCAATGTAGTTACTCAAGTTGACACAGTTAGCTATCACAGACCATGTGACATGCAAAGGTGTATTCTTGCCCTATTTCTTCCTTTTCTCCCTGGCACTGTCTTCTGTCTCTATCTCTGTCCCTCTTTGTCTGTTTGTCTGTCTGTCTGTTTTTCTCTGTCTCTGTCTGTCATTCTGTGCCTCTCACCTGACTGTCATTAGCTACATAATTCTCCTCTTGGCCCTGGCCCCAGGCAGTTTCTGCCTTGAAGTCAGCCAAACATGGACTAAAACCTTGAGCCAGGATAAATCTCTTCTACTTTAATTTGTGTGTGTATCAAGCACTTTGCCCCAGCAATGGAATGCCAAGACAAATACTCTGCTGGACTCTGTATTCCCTTCCACTTTCCCTTCCTTCATTTTGCTCCTGCAACCTCAATTCTCCATGAGGTGATCACAGATCACAGTGTACAAGAGTCCAAGTTTCATGACCCCAAGGCATTGGTTCTAACTGCTTTAAAATCTGCCATCTGCATCCCTTTGAACCCTCATTTCTGTTAGTCAGCTTTTTAATACTGTGTGAAATACTTGAGACGATCCCCTTGTAAAGAGAAAAGGGTTGTTTGGGCTTACAGCTTTAGAAGTTTCAGTCCAGTTCTGATGCACCCTTGCTTCTGCGCTCGAGGCAAAGCAGTGCATCACAGCAGGGAGCACATGGAGAGGCCAGCTGTTCACCTCATGGAGGCCAAGGAGCTAAGAGGGAGAATATGAGACCAGCAGCACATAGCACCCCTTAGGGCCCAGCACACACGGGTGAAAACTGCCTGTTTGGCCCATCTATTAAAGGAACCCTCACTGTCTGACAGTGTCAAGCTGAGGACCAAGCCGTTGACACATGGGCACCCACATAGACTGGGTTACAGGTCCCGTCTGTGCCACACTTCTTCCCTTATCACCACTCTCATCATTTCAGAGTGAAATGAAATAATTGTTTTGTATTTTTTTTTTTACTTGAGTGTGTAAAGTTCTATTGCCAGGTCACTGTGTTTGACTCTTTCATTTTAACTCTGCCTCTAAGTACAGTCTACTGCACACATGGAAACTAGCTTGATTTAAAAGGAAATGCAGGCTCCTTAAGCCTAATTTTGAGAATATGTAGGGAGGATCTACAAGTACAGGGGTGATTTTGATTGATCCTGCAGGGCATCTACACGTTTGGAGAGTCTCTGTGGCTGTTTCACCTCTATTACATTCACCTTGACACCAGATGTGCAAATAAACATAGCACAGCGCACATCTGCAGCCGCAGAACTGAGGCTTGGCAATCCACCCTGCAGCTACTGAGCATTTCTCCACATTAACGTAATTGTGGATCTCGCAGTGATGCACGAGCTCAGGGAACGAGCCGATTAGCATGCAAAGTATACACTGCATGAACTGGGTCTACCTTTATTTCTGTTAGTCATTAAATGTTCAAAAGTGGATGATAAATTTCTCTACTTCAATATATTTTCATGACGGGAAGGACACTAAAAGGGAATTAAAGTTTCATAAAATCTCTAATATGCACTGTACATATATTCCTGTCAGACAAGCTGTTCTCGGTAAAGACTTGCAGGAGATTTTGTTTCAATCAGTTCAGATTTGAATAAATTCAATTCAGTCCCTGCTTTTCCTTCCAGCTATAAATCTGGTGAGACCCGAAGAATTAATCTGTGCTCATTCTCTATATAAGATCAATGGAAAAAGACACTTAATTGATATTAAACAAAAAATTACATTTCATGGTTAGACTAAACCTTTAGATCAGAAAATGGAATACAAATAGATAACAAAGTCTGTCATTTAAATCAAGGCATTTAAATGTAAATGCCCATAAGTAAGATAAAGGCACCCCAAGACTGGAAATGAATGGCAGAGCAGTGCCTATTACGCTTAAACCCCTGAGTTAACTTCCCTGGCAATAGCAATAATAATAATAATAATAATAATATAAATCATGCTGGTAAACTGCATAGATAATGTCACACATTTATAGTCAATTTTACTTCTCAGTGTAGATTATCAAGTTTGTTTTATTCCCAAAACATGAAGCATCAACCCCAGGGGAGACTATTTCCCTATTTTTATTTTTTATATTTTTAAATTTAATTATTTTATTGTATTTTATTTTACTCCTCCTCTCCTGAAGAGGCAAGAAGCCCTTGCTGGAATCACCAAAATACAGCTGGCGGCTCAGGACGCTATAGCCATGTGTTTGCACAAGCTCCAAGAAGAACTTTTACTACTTGATAATTCATGTTAATAGCCCTGTGTTAAATTACTTGCATATTTTCTGCCTCCTGACTCAACCCCAAGCCATATAAACACTTGAAACACAGCTTTTTCTAACAGAACCTTGTTTACACAGATTTATGCCCAGACGAGCTGGCGTCTCTGACTTTTTCTCCTTCCTGACCTCTGACCAGGAGCCCTCAACATTTACTCTAACACCTGATGTGCAGCTGTCTTTAATTCTAATGCCTTATTATCGCCTTGTCTGTGATTCCTTTGCCAGGATATTGATTTTCACCAGTCAGTTGCCTTCAGGCCTGATTGGGGCAATGTTGGGTAAAAATACCCAGCCTCTGACCTACCACTCAAAATCGATGTATGTTTTATTTTAGTGACATCCGCATGTGGACTACTTTGTATTTTCCTCTTTCTTTTTTAGCAATAATCTCATGTTCCTACTAATAAATAGTGTAGTTAATGCTACTAGAACCATTAATAAGAACTAATGGTTCCAACATTTATTATGTGCTTACTTTTCTGTCAAATACTGGATTAAAGGCAGTACTTATTTAATTCCCAAAAAAAGTCCTGCTATTGTTGCTCTATACCCATTTTACAGGTAGTAAGACTATAACTTGCAGGGATTCAGGAATGCAGGTGTGAACAAGTAGCTCATAAGGCAGGGTGGAAGTAGTGAGCTTCACATCCAGGCTAGACATGTCTCATTCTCTAAGAAAACCTGTGGATCTTCAGGTCTCTGTTATAATTATTGAAAATTAAACCACTATTGTTTAGCTCACGTTTATTCCAACAGAGATCACAATTTCATGACCCGTGATTTAACAAATCTGCTTCATTTTCAAGGACTGCTCCACAACCACTGAATTTAACAATCACTTGTACTATTTAAAGGAACATCAATGCTTTAATATCTCTGCATGGTGACATTTGATTCAGTAATTATTACCAAGATGACAGAAATTATTCAAATGCATGTGATACTGATTGGATTGACTTAGAGAATGTCAGTGAGAACAAGCATTTTGCCCTGATAACCCCCACTAATAAATTTGGGTGACAGAAAGATTGCAGACTACATCTTAGGTTCAATTTAATTAATTAAACAAGACCCTATCCATTAAAAGGATGATTTATGCTTTGAAATATAGTTCATAAGCTCATGCGTGGAATATATTTAATCTATCAAAAAATCAACCATTGCTATTGGGGTGAAAAAGGAATAAATTACTTTAAAACATAATTACATGAGGCTACCAAGTAATTGGAAGCGATTGTGAGTCTGGTAACCAACAAACAGATTATAAATGCAATTAATTAGTTTTTACCCAACAAAACATGCAGTTTAATTTCTATTATATCAGGTAATGCTAGATGCCAGCCAGTTCACTCTCCCTTGCAAGTCTGATTTAAAATAAATTAACACTGATTAGAAGTCATGAGTTAAGATGAAAAGAAGGATCTGGAAAAGTGGCACATTCAACATGGGGGTTTGTGACAGCTCTGTTTCTGTGTGGAGGAGGAAGCTGTGTTGAGTGGCAGTTGAAATGATGTGTGTGTTGTGAAGAACAAGTATGTTACACACTTAGGTGGAGGAATCCATGGCTTGTTCCTTTTTACATTTGAGAAGTATTTTATATACACATTCATCAGGATATTTTAGTTTCTTATCCATTCATGTTGATAGCCATATGGGTTATTTCTAGTTTTTTGAAAGTATGAATCATGCTGATATAAACATTTTTGTGCTTTTGTGTGAACATAAATTTTTATTTGTGTGGTGTAAATACTTGGCAGTGGGATTTCCCACTGCCAAGTGGGAAACACATGTCTAATTTTCTAAACAACTGTCCAATTGTTGTAAGTGGTTCTGTCATATTTTACTCCCATGAGTAATGAATGAAATTTCCAGTTCCTGTATCTCATCGCCAACACTTGACAATATCGAATTTTTTATCTTCTTCTAATCATTGAGCAGTAGAATCTGATTGCAGTTTCAATAGACATCTCCCAAGGATAATTATGTTAAAAATTTTTTAGCTGGTCTTTTTCAATCTGTATCTGATAGTAAGTGAAAACTCCTTTTAAATCCCTGTCCCTTTACTTTTTTTTTTTTGTGGCAGTGCAGATTTAATCCAGAGCCTTGTAGATATTAAACCAGCACCTACCACTGAGCTACATCCCCAATTCAGTGTTGCCCATTTTTAACTGATTTACTTACAGTTGAGTTTTGGTAATACTGTATAGATTCTAATTGAATTATTTGTTGAATATGAGATTTGCATGCTTTCTCCTGGCTGTTACTTATTTTTTCATTTCTTAACAATATTTTCTACAAAGCAAAATGTTCATTTTACATCCAGTTTACCATAAACTTTCTATCTAACCACTGATTTTTCCCTGTGTGCCCTTTTGAAATATATTTTACATATAACTCTGTGATCCAATGTATTGTCTTTTTATTAATTTTGAGAAAATGTCAATATTCACATTTTTTTACTGCTGGGTGTGACAGCACATCCTTATAATCCCAGCATGGTGGGAGGCTGAGGCAGGAAGAGACATAAAGTTTGAGCTCAGCCTGGGCTTCACAGTCACTGAGTGAGACCTTGTCTCAAAATGAGAAAGTTTTAAAAAGTCAAGAGATGTAGCTCAGTCCGAAAGCCCTGGATTCAATCACTAGCACAGGCAAAACAAATTGGGGAGGAAGGAAAGGAAGAAGGAAGGAAGGAGGGAGGGAGGGACAGAGGGACAGAGGGAGAGGCAGAGGGAAGGAGGAGAAAAGAAACACATTCATGCATATTTATTTCTGACTTTTATTCACCTGAACAGTTTTTCTAATATTTTGCCAAAACTGTACTTTCTCAGTACTGTCCTTTGATAGTAAGTCTTAAAATTAAGTTGTATAAATTCTCCAGTTTCTTTCACTTCCCAAATTATTCTGGTTATGCTAAATTCTTTTCCTTTGCTTTTCAGTTTTGGAGCCTGTCTGTGAAAACAAGCCTGCTGATACTATGTTTGTGGTCACATCAAATGCACAAATCAGTTGCAGGAAAACGGACGTCCCCTGGGCCACTGCCTGTGGTTCCATTTATGTCAGCATTTGATTCCTTTTAGTAGTGTTCTGTACTTGGCAACTTACCACTAAAGCCTGACTGTCTCATTTCCTGGTAGATGCAGATACAGTTTTGTTTGATTCTTCACTTTAAATTTTGACCCCTTACTGTTCATTGCATAATTATTCTTGCTGTACTGCATTGATCTTCAACCTCACATCTTTTGTAAACTCACTTTTTTGTGAGACTCTTGGAGATTTTCCACGCACACAATTATAATAGGGGTAGCGAGAGTTTTATTTCCTCTTTCCAGACTTTGTTGATTTTTTTCTCAATGTATTGTATTTGGCATGGAAATTTATTGTTAAACTTTCAAACATTTTATAGATGTACTGGCTTGCTTTGTTATTGATTTCCAGTTAATTTTCATGCTTTTCATCCAATATCTGTTCCAGCCTGGGCTCCTGTGCTGCCCGGGGCCCCTGAAACTGGCCCTGCCTCAGGAACCAATTCAACAGGACAGAAGGCAGTGAGCTGCCCCCAGGAGCTCTCCTGAGGGTGCTCTGATGGAAAAGGAAGACTTTCCCCACTCTTTTCAAGGAGAAGGATTTCCCTTCAGTTGTAAGTGTCTGGCTGCAGCAGCTGCCTCTCACTCTCCTGGAGAATACTTTAGGAATGGAGTCTTAGCTTGGGCCTGTAGAGCGAAGTAAGCAAAAAGATTTCTCTGTCTCCACCCTCAAGAGGCCCAGCCTTCAACGGGTGCCAGGTGGTTTCTGTCGGAGCTGTTCTGAGCCTGCCTGTTGCATCCTTTAAGGATTCCGGCCTCCCTAAGCCTTATCTAAGTGACACGGGACGAAATACACACACACACACACACACACACACACACCACAGAGCACACCACCCGCTGGGTAACATGGTTTCCATCTGAGACCTTTAGCTGTCATCAATGGGAAAGGTAAAGTACCTGTTAGAGTTTGTATCTATAAAGTGTTCCCCAAAAGTCTTATCAGAGTTGGGGTTTCAAGAGGTGATTGGATCAAGTGGTTGCTATATTCACCCATGGGTTGAGCTACTGATGAGTTCATAGCTGAATGTACTGCTGGCAGTGAGACCTGCTGGGAATTTCTTTGAGATGCCTTCTCCTTATGTTTGCTGAGTGTTTCTATATGCATTTGCACTGAATCTACCTGACTCAGTGATACAGAAAATGCATATTTGCAAAGATGAGGGAATGAAAGCTCAAAGAGCTTAAGTAGCACATTCAGCAGAGCTGGGATATGCAAGTCTGGCTGACAGCATCCCTAACAGGACCATGAGGAAGCAATGCATCCCTATGGGTGAACTTTCAAGGGTGCAATATACCCACTTCTGGCACCCTTCCCTTCTGTCTGTGCTTCCTGGCTTCCAAGTGGTAAGAAACTTTCCTTTGCTTTGCCCTTTTGCCATGACGATTTTTGTCTTCAAACCAACAGACCATGGACTGAATCCTCTGAACCATAAGTCAAATGAAAACGCTGCTCCTCTAAGTTGTGGGTGTTGAACATTGTGTCCCAGCAATGGGTGAAGCTGACTTATACAGTAACTTTACTCCATCTTAACAAGGACCACACTTCTGGATTCTTGACCTTGTGGTTTTTCAGACTATGTGCTTGGAATCTTTGGTAGTTTGGCAGATACTGCTCCTCGGAAACCTAGAGCTTATAAAACTACCCCTCCTATCTTTATCTTCACCTTCGTCATCTTGATCCTTCCCTCCCATCTTTAAGGTGTCCATTCAGCATAGAGGAGGAATCTTCTAATGATCCAATGTCTTAGGAGCCAGAGCTATAACCAGCCCTGGGGCATAAATGGAAGTTAGAAGTTAGGTTTCTCTCCTTGATTCTAACCAGTCAGCTAGAGCTTTCCATGGGGCTCAGCTTCACTCAGCAGGATCTTTAAATCACCATCTTTCCTCCGCTTTTCAATTTAGTCTTACAACTCACTTTACTGTGATTACATAGCTGCTCTGCTCAACAGGCCTCATCTGCGAGCTGATGGGGTCTTGTCCTTGTGTAGCTCTTGTGCTGCCCTGAAGCAGATGGGAGAGATTTCCTTCACCTGCCGAGACGATGGGCCTCAGGGTCACCCTATGGGTACAGTTGTCCAGGCTCGTACCCTGTCCCCAGCACTCTGAATTCAAATGTGCTACTTAATCTGTTTCAACTTTCACTCCCTCAGCTGTGCAACAAACGTATTTCCTGTATCAGTGCATTGAGTAGATTACATGAGAAACGCATTCCTAAATATCTAATGGACCTAGCTCAGACCAAATGGTTTCTCAGAGAAAGATCATTTACCTTCTCTCCATGAAGTTCTGTCCTTAGGTCTGAATTTGCCACGGTGCCCTGCAGACCACTAATCCCAGGAAACAAGGAAGAGTGGGGGTCAGACGTTCCGTGGTCAAAGATGTGGGATCAGAGGTTCCGTGGTCAGAGATGGCCGGATGCTGCCAGACACAGAACTTCAGCCTTGGGGAGTCATAGTACTAGCTGACCTACTGAGGACTCGGAACAGTTCTCAGGTAACAAGGCCCAGCTGTTTTGCTGAGTCCTGAGTACTCCAAAATTATGGGAAGTGGACTAGTTTCCCCTTGTCTCCTTCTATTCAATTCTATTGAAAGTGTATCCCAAGTTTTCTCTCCCACAAGCCTTGAAGACCACAGAACGACCCTAGCGCCTGCTGCTACTCCATAGTGCCCAGCACCTCCCCAGATCCACTTGGGTAATAATCCACCCCGTTTCCTCTCCTCCTGTACCAGCACGCTTGTCGGGGGGTACTCTGGGGCTCCTTGCAAAGCTGCCTGTAGCCATCTGCCTTCCCTCTGCTCAGGCCCACCACTTAGCACCACCAAGCTGCAAGGTGTGGTGATTAGCAGGGTAATTATCATAGCAGCAGCGTGACATCCAGGAAAGCATCTGAGCTCCAAGCTGTTCTTGTGAAAATTCTTCCTGGAAAGATGATGAGAGGGGAGAACCGGGAAAGCATGTCTGGGCTCGGAGCTCAATGCCTGCCTTTCCGAACACCATCTGCGATGCCCAGTCAGCAGCGCGGATGATCAGCTGTAGACGATTCTCTTTCCTCCTCCCCACCCTGTACCTATGCATCTCTTTGCCCCACTTACCAATCTGAACAAGCATATATTGAGTGCTACATAAGGGACTCAATAGGATAGGAAAATACAGCTCTTTTTTTTTCAGTCCTCGAATATTCACATTTCAGCAGCAATCACAGGTTCCTGTGTGGCATAGATGAAGGAGGAATTAATAAAGTCCTGAGGAATGTTACCACAGAGGTGCACAAAGCCCTGGGAAGATGAGGATGAGGTGACATTACTTCCTCCAGGAAGAACATGAAAGGAGTCTTAGGAAGAAGAGGATTTGACCAAGATTTAAAGAGATTCTCTCTTAAACTGATTAAGGTAAATGAAGTATCTCCAGCTCGCGACTTGTTACTCTACAGGTTTCCAAAAAGGTTTTGGGTTTTGTTATTCATGTCTAGGGCTGTGCAAGACTAAGCTCGTGACTGTGAAGGAGGGCACATTTTAGACAGAGTGAAAATCTCCAATTAATGTGCAAAAGGTTGTGATCTTCAAGAGTTGGGTAGGGACAGACTGGGAGAACGTGAAGATCTGGATTTCACCTCTACTGTCACCAGGAAGCTGGGTCCTCTGTCCTTTGTGCCTTGGATGAAAGAGTTTAGTCAAGACACATGGGCAACCATGCAGAAGGATGGGTGGAGTTTTCGGTAAAGCAGAGGTCACCTTACATCTTCAAGGGAGAAGGCAGGCACCATCACAAAGATATCCATCTCAAGAATGTGGCTGTGGGTATCTTTTGTATGAAACAATTATTCTTGGAGTTAGCGGGACCGTGTGATTATGATGCTTATCAACATTTTTTGTCAAGGTTACTTTGGAATTGCTAAATGTTATTTTCCTTTCCAATGGTTAGTGTTCCTGCAGAGCCTTAATTACATAAAAAATTTAGAAGAGAAATTTATGAAAGATAACTCCTAATATGAACCAAGTCCCACCCAGCCCAAGGTGGGAAGACCTTTAAAGAATGTTTCCTTTCCTGATATCTTTGGACAATTTGTCTTTGAAGTAGAGGCCCTGTGCTCTCAAGTCTGAGACCTAACAAGTGATCATAAGTGTGTTTCATTCTGAGCTCTTTGCTTCTTTATTGAGCTTGCTGCTGAGGACTACTGCCCCATGTGCCTTCTTTCTAGCCTTGTTCCTCAGCCCTTTTAATGTCTGAACATCTATGTAACATCAACTTTCTAATTTCTAGCTCTGGCAGCTCAGCTGAGCCACGGAAACTTCCTTGTGTCTCTGCTTCCTCAATTAAGAGGCAGTGACAATACCAACTCATTGGGTGTGTGAAGGGGCCTTTGGAGCTGGGCAGAGGGATTTTTTTTTTTTTTTTTTTGTATTGGGAATCAAACTCATGACCTCACACTTGCCAGGCAGGCACTTATGCCACTGAGCTAAATCCTCAGCCCAGAGGGACATTTGATCAAAATGTCACCACCACTATTCACTGAACTTCAGTCTTCTGAGATGCACACATTTGCCTCTCATCCATAAAAGTGGTGATGCCACTGATCCTTGGGGTCCTGTTAGCTGCTGTATCTGATGTCAAACGTGGGAGCCGATTAGATCTGTGGCAGAGCGAGTGCCTCCGGTTACTCTGAGTCAAAAGTAGTTGAGTCTCCTGTTGTAACTTTCAGGACAGGAGTGATGGCTGAAGTTTGAATGAGACCAAGGGAAAGCTTGGGAGTCAAACTTGTGTTCCAGTCCTGGCTTTCTCAAAAAGTAGACTTTCCCAGTTACACGACCCAGGGCAAATTAGTCCATTATCATGAAAATGAGTTTCCTAAACCAGGGAGGAAAGTTTACAGAACCACGGTGGTTGTCCAGTGGCTGTTAAGCAAACCTCCACCACCACTTCCAGAGTACAGCGTGGGGCGGGGAGGTGGCACCCTCCCTCTGTCCCATGCTGTCTTGGGGACACCTTCCTTACTAGATCACCATCTGCCTCTGAGGTTGGACTTGTCACTTGATCTACCTCATCTGCATGGAGACAGAGTTTGTCCTTGACTGCGTCCCTGTGACAAAAGCGAGAATGTTCTAATTAGGTTTGGCAAATGAGCTGGAGCTTCCCCATGGGGCCACCTAGGTGGAGCACAAGGAAGACTGAAGCCCTGGCTGTGGAGTCCGCAGAGCCCCATCTGGTCAGCAAGGCTAAGTCACACGAGGCCCTTCGCTGCGATTGCACGGGAGCCTTTCGGGATTACATTTCCACTTCTAGGCAAGCGTAATTGTGAGCAGTCCCTTACATGGGAGAGATTAAACTTGCCAGGGAAGCAAGGGTTCTAATACATTTATTCTATCTATACACCTCTACATACACGTAGTTAATGCAGTACATGAAGTAGACATGGACAAAGACACAGAACGTTTCCCACAGGAAAATCAAAAACAAGACACTAGACCATGAGATCCAAAGTAGATTCTGTGGGTGAGGAATCCGGAAACACCAGGGTGCAGCCGTCTCTACAGCTCATCTGTCCTGTCCTCCTGCTGGCTTTGAGGAACTTGGAGATTCAACACATTTAAAGGAGGCTTTGGTCTGAAGTTGTGCAGCCAGGTGGAGCCACAGAGGGGACCAGGACAAGCTGCTCTTTGCATCGGGCTTAGCACCAAATAAAGCACTCACTGCAGTGACATTGTGGGTCCTCATGGAGCCCCTCATGACAGACTACAACTGGTTTGCTCTCCCAGGGAGAGCTGTAATTGCACGATATTCACTGTTTTGCTTTGTTTTTCCCCTGACGCTGACAGTATATACCAAAGCATCCATCCTGAAATGGACAAGTTTTAACACTTGTCTTTATTTGGTCGTGGCCAAATTCAACCTGAAAGGCAAATCCGCCAAGGACAGCCTTCACCCCTCAACTTACACAAAGGTAACCCAGGCCCCCGTCCACCCCTTCTACCCGTGGTACAGTCCTTGCCTTCCTGACCCACTGGGGCACTCCACAACTGCCTCCCTGTCACTTCCTATTCCTATTCCTAGCCATTGAGAGAAACATGTTATCACAGTGGTACAGCTAAGCATTTTCTCTCCTTGACACAAGGTCCCCCTGCCAACATCTTCTTCAGGAGGATATGCAAAGCGCATCATCTGACAAAGCACACTGCTGCCAAGGGTGTGAGTGACCTGTGGTCACCCGAAATCATATTTTGTGCATTTTTTTGGGATACATCTTCTCTTCTTATTTAAATTGCCACCACTAATAACGAACAAATACACCCCAAAAATGTCATATACAGCCCTATTTGAGTCTTTATCCCTTTGGAGTGCCCATACGGTCTTAACCTGCTTCACCACCTGGGGAATTCCCAGTGGGTGTTTGTACCAATCTGAGACCTTACCTTGAAGCTCCCTTGTACCCACAGGCCATAACATCCTGTCCCTTGGTGGAAGTGATGTAGAGGAATGAAAATCCCAGGTTACTATGTGTCTGGTGTGAGTTTGTGTTCTCTAAAATCAAAGAATGAATTTTAGGAACAATTGGAGGTTAAGAGCAGAATATATTTATTAAGAGAAAAAAGCTTCTGTTTGAGAAAGAGACAGAAGGGGTCCCGAAGGGGTTACCAAAGACTCTGTCTTTTCTAGTGACCTCGAGGTGAGAAGGGTCCAATGTGAGGAAAACTCACAAGGCAGGACAGAACTATGGTCAGCCAATAAGATTAATTGCTCAAGTAAAATCAATTAAATTGGGGACAAATGTGGAAGCAAGTCCTGGTAGCTAGTGGGCATGCTCAAAGAGCAGTGACTCTTCCTGTAGGGGTTGGGATGGTGACTCCTGGCTTCCTCAGGGTGATAGAGACCTAGTTAGAATATGAATCCCGAGAGTGTAGGTGCATTTGCTTGATCTTTTGTCTTGAGGTCTGGCCCACAGTAAGAAGTGTCCGCCTTCCCTACAGTTGAAAGATACCTGGGCTTCTGCACTGGCTCCCTTGAGGGCCCAGCCCTCTCTGAGCAACCACACTGGATTTTTGGAAGGCACCAACCTCTTCAGGAGCTTCTGGGAGGCCAGGGACTGGCATTGCCTGGAAAATGATAACCTCGCTGGACTAAAGAAGGAAAGAGAGAATGAGAATGATGTCTATTCCAACATTAGCGGGAGAACAGCAAGGACACCACTGTTGATGCTGATACTGGAACGCTCTCTCTGCTTGTTTTGAAAAGCTGTTTGTTTCAAACCAATTTGATCTCTTCCAGCACAACCTTTTCCCTACAAACACAGCCATTTGTCAAAGACGGTTATTTCATACCAAAAACAAACCACTCGTGGCCACAGGCCTGAAGCCCTCAAGATTAGCGACCTCTAAAATATCTCATGAAAAGGAAAGAACTGGGCCTCTAAATTCCTCTTCCAAAGGTTTCCCCCTGTGTGTTTTTTGTTAATATCAAAATGCGTTGCAGATGTGGGGCTGATGCAGGCAAACAATTCCCCTGAGATTCATTAATCAGCCCTTACGAGGCTGAAAGCTGAGTAGTCAGTAAATAAACGATGAGGAACTATTAGGTCAGGAGCGACCTCATTTGCAGACTATATGCATTACAGTAAATTCTAGCAAGAGCTCATTTGTGGTGGAAGGCTTATGCTACCATACGGCAACCACAGAGGAGAAAAAGAAATTTTAACCTCTCTCCAGAGAAAGGGGAAACGTGACATGCTCTCTTTTCTTGCAGCAATTTCCTTAGAAAGTTTGTAATCCTAAATCCTTTCTGGGTCCTTTGGAGATGCATGTAAACCTTTTGACAAGCTAAGGAAGTTTCTAGGCAGTTTTATCACCAAAAATGCTTTCCTCCAGGGCTTTCCCTCCTCCGGAACTATTTCATTGAAATGCAAAATGTCAAGGAAGTTAGGGTCCCTACCTCCCCTGGGGGAAGGACAGGGGTGAGTTTGTGCAGGTGCTGGATTCCAACTTCTAACTGGCTTGTCATGGAGATTTGAGAAGTTCTGTTTTCCCTCTGAGGGGGAAAAGCAATTACCGTGGCCACCTTAGCTAACAGGGAATCTAGGCCTGGGTCTGTTTGGAGAGAGGGTGCTAACTCCTAACGCCTGACTGCTAGCTTAGCACTTACCCAGAGAAGACATGCAGACAGGGTAGTACTGACCTAGGATAGGGACCCTCTGGAGGACAAGTGCTGGAGGGATCCTGACTTGTTAGCTACTGCAAGAAAGAACTGCTCCACCTTTTCCTAATTAATGATCAGGGAACCTTGGAGTATGCAGTCACCAGACAGTCTGGGGAGGTGCCCAAAGCTGAGATCAGCCACCTAAGTCATCTTTTTAGTAGAAGAGCTAATGGATCAGCAATCTACTCCATCTTTTCAGTCTGCAGTTTCTGGTCACCCCCACAGTACAAAATGAATTTTCAGGACTAGTCAGTAAGAGACATGGGAAGGATTCTGTTACCCAGAACTTGAAAGGCATACACTCAAAAAAATAGAGTGCAGCCCCTCCAGAGAAACAGAAACATGCTGTACTTTGGAACTGGGAGTATTTAAATCTGTGGAGGGGGAGAGCCGTCCACTCACAGAAGGGTCATGTTCTATGCACAAAGGAAAACTGTTTCAGGTGAAAAGAGTCCATTCACAGGTGGAAAACACTATTTGAAGTCTATGTTCTAGTTTTTATTTCTTATGTCATTCTTTCCTGCCCGAATGTCTCTCCGTAACTTTACCATTTCTTCTCACACAACACCCTGAAATCCTTTTTTTTTTTTTTTCCTGGTACCCGGTATCGAACTCACAACCTCACACCTGACAAGCAGGCAATGTGCCACTGAGCTAGATCCCCGGCTCTGAAAAAGACTATTTGAAAATAAAAAATACAAATTGGCTTCAGCAATCTTCAAGTGAAAGAGAACTGCTCAAGCCTAGGGAAGAAAGGGAGGAAAAAAACTTTAAACTGCAGCTTTTAAAGTCGTAAGACATCTTGCCTCCTTTCTGCCTCTTTTTAAAATCAGTTTCTTCCATCCCACCTCAGTGGAATAGAAACCTCATCTCAGTCTTTCTTTTGCTCATGGACCCATCAGAGCTGTGTCCCCTCCAGCTTTTCTCCCCAGGAGCTGAAAAGCTGTCCCTTCTCCCTCCTCAATCCAAAGTCTCTGCCTCTAAACTCATGGCTTCGCTTTGGGTTTCATTTTAATTTGCACTGAAGAAGTTTCCACGCATTGTATCCACCTGGAGCTGAAAAAGTAAATCTCTCTCCCTCCTCCCTCCTCCCCTCCCTCTCTCTGACCTTTGTGCCTTTTTTTTTTTTTTTTTTTGTGATCCCTTCAGCCAATGGCCTGTGATGTGACTTATTGTCTTGTTCAACACTTTTGATATATTCATTCTCTTCTGTGTGTGTAGAGAAGCTTTCTGGATCACCACGGGATTTTCCTAATTATTTCTAAATGTTACCAAATGATTTCCATCTTCCTATATTTTAATAATCGGGGCATTTATGAAAACAACCATAATTTAATGTTATTAAGAAAACAAATAAGCCAGGTGTGCTGGTGTATATTAGGAAGGTAGTCAGACATTAGCAGGACAAGGGACAAGACGGGCTTATCCAAAAGAGCGTGAGTTGCCAGGTAAGTCAAGAAGCAAGTGTGTAATTCGCTTCCAGTCATTTCTTAGGTCTCAGACCTAAAATGACCTCTTAGGGGACAGTAACATTTGGAGAATACATGTTGGGTGCAATCTTTCTGCTACCTGGCCAACTGGATGTCCAACTCCCAGAAGAGGCACACGGCCTTCCCGGCTGCCTTAACCTCCTGGTCAGATGGAATCAGGAAAGGCCACATCCTTTAAAGGCCCTCTTGTGTTGGACTGGGGCCCGGTTTCAAAGAATTCAGCTTTTGTAAATGTCCTCCATGATGAAAGCCCCTGAGCAATCACTAACTATCTATCTGAAAGGAGAGAAAAATGTGTTTGCAGTTCCTGAATAACTTCTAAGTAAAATGCTGGCAAAACTCATAATCACCCCAGTTGCTGGGCCCCAAGAATAACTCTAAAGTGCATAAAAATGTGTCCAGGCTGGCACTTGGCGAGAGGCCTTGGCAGCACTGCCTGGCTTCTTGCTTCTGCACCTACTTTTCTACCGAGACTTTTGTTACCAGCTTTTGAGACCCAAGGGAATTCCTTCCAGTCCTTGGTGTGCCGGAGAAAGAATCAGACAAGACATCAGAAAAGAGAGGGAGAGGACATTTCTTGAAGGTGGAAAAGAAGCAAACTTTATAGTCAGAAAAGCTCACAGCAGCCAGGGTAACAGCAGACTCTCCTCCTGGGATTCCTCCTGCTTCTCCCTGGTGCAAACAAGGCACTCAGGAAGGCAGTGCTCTCAGAAACGCACTCAGCCTGGGCCAGATGTGAGCCATGCTGCCAAACGCCCAATTGGTTTTGTGCCAGCTGTAACTGGAGAACTGAGAATGGGAATTTTCTGATGGGTCCTATTGTAGACAGCTAAGTTAGGTAGAAATTCATGGGCAGTCAGAGAAGGATTGGGTCCTAGTGGAAGTGAGGATAAATACATACCCAAAATAAATAACGGCATCAGAACTGTGGCAGGGGACAAACCCGAAGAGAGCCAGGCTTTAGCGTAGAGACATGACACCCAGGCCTGGAATCAATAGTAGCTTGAGGTTATACTGGAATCAGCACCACCTGGTCCACTAGGCCCAGAAAGCAACAGGTACATAGTGGTGACCAGAACATCCGGACCCAGATGTTCCCAGAATACCTTGGTTCCCTCCATGGTGCTATATGAGCTACTTCCCTACTGGGTAGATGTTAGCAGAGCAGCTAACCCTCCAAGTCAACTGTATTTTGAGCCATCTTGCACCCGTGTTGTGATTCTGCTGTATAAATTACCCCTGACAAAGGGTCTGGAAACCCAGGAGCTATTCTCCCCTTCTGTCTAATACAATTCTCCTAATTTCTTCCTCGCAGCTTCATTAATTCCCCAGCGCTGAGGCCACGAGCTGGAGTCCTACTCCTTCTATGACAACCCTAGATCCTGCATTCCGCTCATGTGCCCGAGGCCTCCGTGACTGGCAGGCTTGTTTCACAGCGATTTAACTGGGTTGCGTCAGCCCTGCCTGCCCCCTCCCTCACTTTTGCAGGGCCTCTGTGTCCTGACTGAATTCTTTCCTCCAAGGAACAAGAACTGAGGGCGGAAGAGATGAGGGTCTTGTCTCTTGTTGCATGGGGATCTGGCATCCGGTTACCATGTGCACCTCGAATCTCAGCACTGGGGAGGCCGAGGCAGGAAGATCAAAAGTCCAAGACAAGCATGGGCCTAGAGCAAGACCTTTTCTATGAACAACTAAATAAAGTGAGTCGAACAATGAAAAGAAAAAGTGCTACATACAGCAATTTTAATACTTTGGTAAGGAATGAAGAAACTCTAGGTTATTTGGCAATGTAGATACTTATATGCTTAATTTCTGAACAAAATGATACACCATGCTTATATGCATGAAATATATTGCACACATATATCATTCACACTCACCAAAATTGGCACCAGGCCTCATGTAGAGGGTAGTTTTACATAATAATTCTGACCTAGAAATTTGTGATTTTGTGTGTGTGTGTGTGTGTGTGTGTGTGTGCGCGCGTGCACAAGCGCCAGGGATCAAACTCATGACCTCATGCTGACCAGGCAGGTGCTTATGCTGCTTAGCTAAACCCCCAGCCTCAATTTTTTTAAAAATCCAACACATTTCAGAGCTTCCATTTTGTCTCCGAAACAGCTGGAAAATACCTGCCTTTTTTTTTTTTTTTTTACTTTTTTTTCCTTGCATTAATTGCAAATATTTTACAAGTATTCAAAATATTTAAGTTTTGAGTTTCCATGACAACATTCAAGATGGCCCAAATTATTATTTTTTTCTTACCATGAGCATTTTTTATTTTTTGAGGAACTGGTTTGTCACCTTTTTCCTTTAACTTGTTCAAGTACCTCTGGAGACTGAGGTGATGTAACCCAGCCAGAGGAAAAGCCATCTGTCTCTTGTTTCTGTGGGAAGGAGATTTAAGCAATGAGATGGTATCAGCCGCTGACCACAGCCCCATGAGGGCCAAGTGGCCACACACAGGCGCAGGCCGCTGGATTGTTGACTCAAGGCAAATGGATCAGAGGTGTTACCAGAATCAAGCTTGGCTGATAACGCCAAGGTCGTAACAGGCAAAATCAAAGTGGAAATGTCTCAGACATTCTCCGTCTCCCCGGAACTGTTCATCCGCACTGGATACCTGCTGTCCCCCACCCGGACTGCAATGGGGTCTCTACTGCCGGTTGCTGGGCCACCTCTCAGAGGGCTGCGTACCTGTATTATAAGGCACCTCCATCCCACAGACCCCCTAGTTACACCTCACGTACGGCTGCAGCGCTTCCTGCAGAAGCCTGCATGCAGATCCATCGCTAGTTTCATTCTAGAAGCAACGCTAGACAGACCCCACCATGAGCCAGCCACAGGCAAGGGCTCTCCTATTATTCTCTTACAGCCTAAAGGTCATATTATTAAGTTTTTTTATAGTTTTTTTACAATATGTCAAACCAGAGCACCCACCTTCTTCATATTTCAAGGATGAAAGGAATAGCAGACCAACTTTTTTTTTTTTTTTTTTTTTGGTACTGGGGATCGAACTCATGACCTCACACTTGCCAGGCAGGCACTTGTGCCACTGAGCTGAATCCCCGGCCCCAGACCAACTCTTTAACTCTTCTTTCCCCTGTAAGTAACCAAGCTTCCTGCATCTATCCACAGCAGCAGATGTGCTATCAGAACTCACCTGTCTTTCCTAAATACCAGACCTAGTTTTTTGGATTTCCGTCAAAATTGATTATGATAACTTTAAATAAACAGGAATGTTACAAAACCGTTTCTGGTTTCAGAATCTTCTATCATCCACAAATAAAAAGTCCGTGAAGCACTGAGAAAAATCTCACAGTTTGGTCTCTGTTAACTTGCCTCAAGTCATCTGGAGTTTTGCTGCCGTTTTTGTTTTCCTTCGAGTGCAGGTCGAGGGCCCGACCCTGAATAGGAAACCAGCACCTCTGCTGGCTGAACCCAGTAGGAAACTGCAGGCTTTAATTTTCCCTCATGACCTCTATGAACACCGGCTATAAATGTCAGTTCCAGCAGGCGTGATATTGATGACAATTACAGCCAGTGCAGAAGATCCCTGAAATCCGAAGATCCCTGAAATCCGAAGATCCCTGAAATCCGAAGATCCCTGAAATCCGAAGGTGTGGATAAGAAGCTCAACTGGTCAGCGGTCTTCAATCTGCACTGTTCTCACAGACTGACCTCATGACGGTCTTATCCTGTGGACCAGGAGCCACTGTGCCTTTAGACTGAACTGCAAGCGACAGAGATAAAAACAACAGTAAAATATTCTGGTGCTGGGCGAGTACTTGTAATCTGCACTCGGCAAAGTTATAGGGACCTGGAGGTGTTCACGCGCTGATGATTCTTTCTCCCTAAAGCTGTGCCCCCTGGGGCTGAAGCGAACTGCCTGCCACATTTTGAGGGGACATTCTTTCATCTCTGAGGGGTGGGATGTGCTAACTCTGAATGGTGAGAGACAGGGGTGGAGAAAATGATTAGGGCTCAGGCTGCAGAAGCTAGAGGAAGAGGATCTGCTCTTAAATCGGGTCTCATGTGCCAGGTGCCTTTCACCGTGCCTAAAACTCACCAAAACACTAAATGACGTTAGCACAGGGTAGCAAGCGTGAGAAGACAGCTGGGCCTGGGCTGTCACAGCAAAAGACTATTCGGCAGGAAGAGCGTTCAGCGTTCGTCTTTAATACCGAGTCTCTGTGTCGATCGACTTCCCTTCCCTATTTGTTTCTAAACTACGCTTTCTTCATTTGTCTTGGCTCCAATATTTTGCTCTATGATTGATCACTTCTCTGCTCACCCGTCAGGCATGAGCCAGGCATCATATATTTGTACCACACGAATTCCCCAATTTAGAATGTAGACACTTAAGATTTGTCTGCCTTGCCTTGTTTTTCTTTCTTGTGGGGAGAGTACTGCAGATTGAACTCAACACCTTTGCACTGAGCCGCATCCCAGATCCTTTTCCTTTTGAAGCAGGGCATTGCTAAGCTTCCAAACCAGAGCTCAAATTTGGGATCTTCCTGCCTCAGCCTCCTAAACGCTGAGATTACCAGAATGCTCCCCTTCAGCTGGTGCTCTTTCTTTGTGGTGTTCTTGCTGGTTTTCAGTGGGGTTTTTCCCCACCCTTTGCTGCCTCTGCAGTTCCCAGGGTTCCTTCTGACTGAGGACAGGTTATACTTACTCTAGTAGGATATATATATGGATAACTTCATTACCTGAGAGGTTTTCTGAGTAGTCTAAAATGTCTAGGGCTGGGGGTTTAGCTCAGGGTCTCAAGCGCTTTCCTGGTAAGCACGAGGCCATGAGTTCAATCTCCAGGACCAAAAAAATAAGTAGATGAAATAAAATAAAATCTCTATTACAGATATTTTAGACATGTTTTAAAATAAATGTATTCTTTAGAACTATTAATATTTAATTTCAAATATTTTCAAGAATCAATTTCCAATTTCTTAACTTTTAACTCTGAAATGGTTCAGTTTTGATAAGCTTTACTAACAATCCCCTTTGGAGACTGCAATTAGCCTTAAAATTGGGACAAAAACTCCAAGGAAGTTATTATAATAATTTGATTTTTGACAGAGATTCCCAAGGCAATCCAATAAACATCGTTTTGGGGTTTTTTTTTTAATAAATAAAAATCAATAGAATATCCAGGAGCAAAATAATGAACTTACAGCTTTCCCTTACCCTGTACACAAACATTAACTAAATATCTATTGTGATAATAAATGTAAACACTAAGATTATAAAACTTTTAGGGGAAATTAGAAGGAAAATCTTCATGTTATTAGTTCAAACAAAAACTTTTAATATGACTTCAAAAGTATGATGCATGAAACAAACAGACGCATTGAAATTCATCAGAAAAGTTAAGACATAGTGTTTCAGAGTACAACCCTAAGAAAATAAAAAGACAGGATCTGGGGATTGAGCTCAGCAGCATAAGGGCCTGCCTGGCAAGCTCAAGGCTGTGAGTATGATCCCCAGCACCAAAAAAAAAAGGGGAAAGAAAAGAAAAAGACAAGCCATAAGCTGCAAGGAACATTCTTACATCATATAACTGATAAAAGAGGTTGTAAGGAAGCCCCACACTTCTATTGTAATATATAAAATTAAAAATGGCCAAAAGATCTTACTAGGCCTTCTCACCACGGAAGCTAAGTGGCTGGTGAGTAGCATCGCCTAGGAAGCCACACGTGACAGTAACAGGGCGGGTGCGACCCTGAACACACAGTCACACAGCTGCAACGCTGAATTCTGGCAAAGATAAAGGAAGAAGGTGCCGCCATGCTGCTGACGGGTGGCAAAGTGATAGAGCCTTTTGGAAAACAGTTTGTCACTTTTCTTACCAGGTGAACCACCAATGCATAAAAATCAGCAATTCTATTCCCAGGAATGTATGCGAGAGAAATGAAAATATATCTACATGAAAATACATACATGAGCGTTCACAGCAGTGATTATTCATAAAAGCTAAAAGCTGGAAACAATGCAAATATCCATCTAGCTTTAAGCATGAAGCCAAAAATGCAGTATATCCATCTAATCGGATATTATTTAACACTTGAAAAGGTAAAGAGGAGAACAAAAGCCTGTAAACTCATGCTAAAGAAAAGACCCCAGTTACAGAGCGTACACATAGAATTCCACTTCTGCACATTACCTGGCACTGACTGGCCTGCTGAGATTTTTGTTTGTAAGTTTGTGGTTTTGTTTTGGGCTTTGGCACTGTATTTGCAGTACTAGGGATGAAAACCAAGGCGCTGTGCCTCAGAGCTCCACCCTCTGCCTTTCTTGTATTTTATTTCAAGACAGATTGTCACTAAAGTTGCCCAGGCAGGCCTCAAGTTTGCCACCTTCCTGTCTCAGCCTCCTGAGCAGCATGCAAACATCTCTGTCTTTCATCTCTGGAGAAACTTAAGTGACACCTCTTGCAACCACGTTGTCACCTTGGCTGAATCTCTGGGAGGCCTCGCCCGTGACTGAGTCCCCACCGCTCGCCATCTGAAGCACCGTGGGGACCCAATCGCCTCTGCTCCAGCAGGACCCCACTGCTCTTTGTGTCTGTCCCCACAAATGGCTTGGCCTAGCCAGCTGACTCGGCAGATGGACACGCCAGCAGCCAGACTTCACGGCAGACTGGTCCTTTCCTTCACGATGACACACCTGGTCCACCTCTAAACCAACCTTCTAAATATCTATTTCCAGAGCTTGCTCCTCTGTGCTGAGGGCCCTGGCTCCTGAGGGGGACGCGGTCTCGGTAGTGGGGTCTGCTCTCTGGTGTTCACCTCTAGCCCTCCTCCCAGTCAGTCCCTGGGCCAGCACGGACCCTCCCCTCCCCTCCCCTCCCCTCCCCCTCTCCCCTCCCCCTCCCCACAATCTCAGAGATTGAGGGCGCTCCAGCCTGCAACTACAGTTTACCTAGTTCACAGTAAGATCAGTGCTGGCAAGGTCTGTGCTCATCTGACTCAGTAATGGACCTGCAGGGTTGCATTTTAGAAAGGCATGGATTCAAAATTTTTTAATTTAGTTGTAACCTCAGTATTATTCAACACAGTGATGTAACATTTGGAGAACTCTCGTTGTGAACCTCAGCTGTACAGGAAACATGTCTTCAGAATAAGTAATAACCCTGATCTATCCCTATTTTTTTTCTTTTCAGGGTCCTAAGGACTGAATTCAGCATCTTCATGCTGAATCACACCCCCAGCCCTTTTAATTTTTTGTTTTGTTTTTAGGCAGGGTCTCACAATTTGCTGTATTGCCCAGGTTGGGCTGACACTTGTGATCCTCCTGCCTCAGCCTCCCAAGTGCTGGAATTGCAGGAGTGCACTACCACACTGGCTAGCCCTGTCCTATACTTGCTGTCAGTGGACCTCTTGAGGATCCTGCCGGAAACACACGAATCCCACTCAGGAGACAGCGTCTGCTCTGGGGAGTGGCCTAAGTCTCTGACCTCCGACACGTGGAGACTGTTACACAGGGCCTGGAAGTATCTGGAAGTAACGTGAGGCTCTATATGGGTAAGAGGTATCTTTTTCATTTCCACAAGGTCCCTTAGAAAAACAACGGAAACAAAAGTTGTGTTTGAGTTTAGGAAGAACTTCACGTCAGAGAAATGCCCAAAGACGGAACAAGAGTGGTGTGAGCGCCAGTGAGCAGAAGTCTTACCGAATCCCCGGAGTTACAGGTGACATAAGGTGGCACAATATTGCAACATTTTTCAGTAGCATTAAGTGAACATATCGACCTAATAGACTCACAGCCTTTCTTTGTGTCAAGAGAATGTATCATAAAATCAGGAAACTGTATCTAATTGCAAATCAATAGTTACATAATGAAATAATCAGAAACATGGTCTATTAACATAGTTCTGAGTTGCCTTAAGAAGTTAAACTTTACCTAAAATATATCTTATAGCAAGCTAATAAGGAAAGCAATTTTGTAAATGCCAATACGGGAAGCATATATGTGATTTATAATTTAGCAGAAGTCAGAGAGGAATCCTTTTCTATCTTGGAGAATTAACCCGGCTAATATAAATATGGATTTAGTAGTTCTTTAGATATAAGGAAGTCTTTTCTGACCAATAAAATTTAATAAATGAAGAAATGAACAAACCATACCTGAGGAGCATTCTTATTGTGAAGATAAATAGCAGAGAAAGAAAAATGCTGATACTATGTTATGAACAAAATAACACTGACACCAGAAGAAGTTAGTGGTGTACAGATCCCACGTGAGGGGGGCTTACAGGGAACCAAAAAAACCAAAATCTTGTGCAAGGTGTAGGACACTGTAAGCAACGCTAGGATTAAAAAGGTGAAGGGCTCTGGGAATTCACAAAAAAGGAGAAAGATCTCCCTTTAGAGAAAACCAGGTCACTGCAGATGGCAGGGACTCTGCCCCGGCTGCCTTCATCCATGGCACCCTGGCATCGTGGAAGGGAATCAGGTCCGCCAAGACTTCCAGTCTGAAACTTTCTTCCCTCTGAATACCAAAGGAAGGAAGAAGAAACCAAGAGAAGAACGAAATCTAATCACATTATGGGAAGCAGGGAGCAGTCGGGGTCCCTTGGGCTGTGCGTAAGAGATCATCTCAGATGAACAGTCAAGGTTTGCAGCCTGTGTTTAGAAGAATCTGGCCAAGTACAGTGGGGAAGCTCATGCATATGCTAATCACCCCAGCTTCCTGATTTCCTTCCCCTCCTGGGTTAGGTGATTGTCTTCCCAGGCCATTCACCTCCAAGGACCCCAGGCCCAGGTCCTGTCCACGCTTGCTGCAGCAAAACTTAAATTCCAGGAGAACCTACACAAAGCCCCCTGTGGCTCACATTTGCTGTGTATTGCCCCTCAACACTGGGTCATTTGTATCTGAAGGACACCTCCCTCAGGGGGTTCCAAGCTCCACATAGCAGTCATTCATTTACACCCACAATTTATTAACTCAGTGACAGTTACAGCCATAAAGAGTTTGGGTGTGATTCTAAAATTTGCTGTTCCCTTTGCGATTTATTTTGAGACACTTTGTGACCCTATAACTTTGAGAGGCCCATATAAAAAAGGGTTTATTATTAGAGCTACAACAGCAGGGTGGCTTTCGTTACAGCCTTGGCAGCAGTGCTGGGAAAGATTTCTCTTTTTAGCTCTGTCTATGGACTAACTTCAGTGAAAATTTAACAAGTGCAAACCGAAGCCAGCAGGAAGTTTCTGTTCACAAAATATCGTTCTGCGTTTGTCTCTTCTGACATGAAATAATAAGTCTTAAAAAATATACCACAGCAGCCTGAGAGTTTTGACATGTGTTTGTCTATGTAGTTCGTCCTAACTTCTTAAAGATGAGTATAAAAGAGTGTGAGATAGGGTGATGATAAAGCCCTTCTCACACCGGAGGCTGGGACATTGGTAATTTTTTTCCTCTTATACAATTCGTCTTTGGAATTACAGTAAAAACCACTGGACTGGAAGTCCAGTGGCCGATGCCCGCTGGATGCTTGCCCACCTTGTACATCTGCTTTGCATTAAACAACAGCAAACATTCTCATTTGTCATCAAGGGTCAGTCCCCATGAACGTGACCACCTTTGCCTGACAAGCCCATACTAATTCTTGAGTGTCAGTAGGTTTATCTATAAGGAGGTTACACACACTTTTCCATTAAATATGAAAATGTAGCTTCTCTTGACCTGGAAATAGCAATAATAATCTAATGGTCATCCCAGAGAGAAAACACCATATTTATACATTGTCTGATTTCACTTCAGAGTACAGTCTCAAGGCACATCCATTTACCTAGAAATGGGGTCGCATGTATCCTTCTTTATGGCTGAGTAGTACTCCATTGTACATACAGTAGAAAAACCATATCTTTTATCTCTTCCTCCCTCAGTTGATGGGCATTCAAGTTGTTTCCAAGATTTAACTATTACAAATTGTGCAGCTATAAACATGGGTGCCCAAATATCCCCTATGATATGATGCTTTTAATTCTTTTGGGAAGATATCCAGAAGGGGAATAACTGGGTTAATGGGACCTCTAATGCTAGTTTTTTGAGGGATTTTCACACTGATTTCCATAGTGGTTGCACCAGTCTACACTCCCACCAACAGTGGAGAAGGGTTCCTTTTTCCCCACAGCCCCACTAGTGGTTGTTATTGGGTAGGGAAGGACCGAAAGAGACCTTGAGAAGAGTTAGGGGCAGGGGGCTTCTGATGCCTTATACATAAAAAAAATCACAACATGCTTTTTTATATATAAATGAAACTATGGAGATAAATAGTCTAGTAGATGGAGAAATACTCCAAATAAACTAGTTAGGAGGCTCTGCCTGCTAGAAACACACACACACACACACACATGCACGTACATGCACTCACACACAGAGCCAGGCACACACACAGTTACCCAGGGTTTCCCAGAAACAGAACCAATCATTAGTTAGATTGATGGGCAGATGGATAGATAACAGGGACCGATAAATGAATGTGTGGACACATCACAAGGAATTGGGACATATGATTACGGAGCCTTCAGAGACCCGTCAGCATCCCCGGATGGCAGATGGGTGCCCTAACTGAGTCAGACAGATGCTGTGAATTCCCACTTCTCCAAGGTCTTGTTCTATCCAGGTCTTTACCTGATAGGATGGGGTCCACCCGTGGTGGGAAGCATCTATGGTACTCAATCTACCGATGTTTGTGTTAATCACTTCAGGAACCCCCCCATCCCAGGGACACAGTGGGAGTGGACATCCAATCAAATATTTAGGGAACCACTATCCAGTGAAGTTGCCATATAAAGTTAACCATCACAGCCTGCGTATTGAGGAACTGGGCAGAGCTGGGTTAAAGAAAGATGTCTTAGAACCACAATCATGGTTTTTCTATCATGTTTCCCTGGTTTCCTTAGTGATAAACCAACACCTGTGGGAAAATAAAGGCAAAGCATGAAGCCAAGTGTTCTCCATCCATGGCACCATGAGTCAGCACATCCTTCACTGGCAGTGGGCAGAAAATGCAAGAGAGATGAGCACAGAATCCGGGGATGCAGACCCTGCTCCCCACATGGGCCTTCAGCCTGCTTGATGCTCCCTGAAACACTTCTGTTTCTCTCTGCCCTTGGCTTGAATCAGAGGAGAAGTTCTAATTCTTAGTCCACCTCCCCCCACACACCTGTATAGGTGGACACCAACTGCAGGTACTTGTGAGACCCATCAGGGCGACTTTTAGCTTCCTGTCCACCAAGCTGAGTGAAGTTTTCAGTGTGACCTCGAAACTCTAGTAAGAAATCAGGACAAGATGCAACATCACTCTAAATGGAATCTTACTACTGAATTAAGAGAGCATGGCTTTTCTGTTTTTAGAATTGAATCTTTGTCAAGATTTACAACAACTGAAAAAAAAAAAAAAAAACAAAGAAGGAAAGTCCTTTGTGAGACCTGAAAACTCCAGTGAAATCTTACCTTTGCTCATTGAAGGGTCAGCCTGTTCCCAGAGCCTGTTCAAGCTTGGCTTGCAAGAAAAGAAACTTCCCAGAACTATTCCAACCACAAAAGTCAACTCCACCTAGGAACATACCCTATGATAGACTGCTCACAGAGGCACCCCCTCCGCCCCCACCGAACAACCCTCAAAAGCCCTTTCCCCAAGCCAAATGGGGGTTGTCTTGGTCCCCAAGGAAACCTGCCCCCCCACCCAATAAAGCTTCTCTCTCGCAGCAGAATGTCTGGTCTGGTTTCGCGTGGGTTCTGGTCCGTCCCTCATCAGGCACTTCCTGTTTGCAGGAACTTGCTTGTAATTTGTGTGTCTGAGTGAGATGGTGACAGATGACAGGGAACAGGAGGTGGGCTGTGTGGAGCTGGGGAGGATCTCTGGGGTTGGGGTGAATGTAGGGTGGGGACAGGGAGGTGAATGGGAAGAAACAGTCACAGAGATGCAGTGGGTGTATGCACCAGTTCCCCAAGAGGAACCGAATGATTAGGCATTGCAAACACACACTAATAAAAAGAAAGGAAATAAAAACGCCATGTACCTGAGTCTGTAATCACACTGACTTCATCTCCCCTGGGGGGAAGATGAATATGTATCCAAATAGAAATATGATTTGGGGAAGAAGAAAAAACTATGTGGACGTGAGTGCATATAATATATATTTCCTTTATTTTTCCATTATTTTTTAGCTTCATCTCTTTGGACCCATGAACGTGGTTGATGTGACACCAGAGCACCTGGGTTTTTTTGTTTGTTTGTTTTTGCTTTTGCTTTTTTTTAGAGAATAAAACAAAAGAGGACAGATCTAAGCAGATCAGAACAGAACAATGTAAGCAACACAGCACTTCACAACAAGACAATTGGATATTAACAGTAGCTTCCATGTCTCTATCTAGAGCACCTGGTTTAAGCTCCTCTTCTACCATTTAATTTTGTAGTTTGGGCCCAAATCCTTTGTAAAGTTAAATGGTCAAAGATTTCACTCAGAGATTTTCCAATTTAATAGCTTTATATGTGTTAGCCATTTCATGGACATTGCATGTCATAGGAACTTCCTGTACATCATTGTCCTAGACACTTTTCTGGTTGCTGAGACAAAATACCTGACCCCCAAAGTTAAAAGAGGAAAGGTTTATCTAGCTCACAGTTTGTAGAGATTTCAGGCCATAATTGGCTGGCTCCAGGAGAGGTTGGCTTGGCAGAGGAGAGCAGTCATGGTGGACAGGAGCAAAGTGACAAGAGGGGGTAAAAGCCACTTTCTGCCCCTTTTATCCTATCCAGACTGCTGGAATTAGGCTGGTGTCAATCCAATCAATGGTCCCATTCAGCAAGCACCCACCTTTAATTCCAGCATCCTTTACTCCAACACTGTGCCATGAATCATTCACACACTCTAGATTCAGCCACCTTCAAAAAGCTCAGCACCCATGACCGCACAAGGCTTTGGGGGGACATCCAGACACATATCATAACAATCATAATAGTAACCCTTCTGGAATTTACTTGTGCAAACTTTCTTATTTCTGCTCCCCTTAGCTGAGAAGTGGTAGAGCAGTCATGCACACATTGGTGATGTTAAAGCCAGGGTTCTTCAAACAGTATCAACAAAACAATGAATTTACACTGTACCTAAACTGGGGAAATACAAACACAAGGATTTAGATTGGATAAAAAGAGTTGAAAATGATGTTTCAAAATTAGTTGTTCTTCATAAAATTGAAGAGTCATAGTGTTAAATATAGCTTCAAGTCAGTCTTCTGTGATGATGTAGAGAGGTAAGTTTTCTGTTACTCTAAGTTTTAATGTGTTTGAATCCATAAATTGGTAAAACTGTCAAGAAACTGGTAAACTTGTGGCTTTGGTAAATTCTTACCTCTTTACTACTTCCTTTCTTCATGGCTTTAGGTTCTTTATCTTGTAGTTTCACTTCTCCATATAACTTAAAAGGTACTTCTTTGGGAAAAGAAGGTTATACGAATAATCAAGTTATACAAAAGGATATTTATTTGTTTAGCATTAGTTGGGACAGGTTTAGCCCAGGTTAATAGCAACTGGTTTGCAACAGAGTTTGAAATTACATCCTCCCAATCAAATGACTCAGAATCCTCATAGTCTATGAGCCACATGTACAATGGATAGCCACAAGTAAAAATGAGTCTTATAGACTAAATTAGCACTTTCAAAAATCAAGTAACCCAAGAGAATGGGCCAGCCCTCTATCGGGGAAGGATAGGATTGATTTTATCATGTTTAGATCAGTTGGTATCTGATTTCCCAAAAAAATAAAAGCATGTCAACAAATCTGCCAGAAAACTCCTTATAAAATGAATCGAAGTTTATAAATTATACCCGAAAGTCCAGGAAGGTAGACTTTTGTGTGAGTGAAGGAGAAGCCGAATGAAGTTTAGGCTCAGATTTCTAAGCCAGCATTAGGAAGCAGGGCAGGATACAGAGGCTTCTCAAATGAAATTTAGCTACTGAATTCGAAACCACAGTTTCTCTTCCTTTTAATTTATTCTGCATGCTTCCAGATTTAAAGCCATTAAGAAGGAAAAACTTCTTTGGAGGCGTGAAATCACTAAGCAAATGCTAGCTTGGGTCATTCCCTATCCCTTGTATTTAGAGTGCATGTTAGAATGTACAGACCTGGGTTCAGGAGAGAACAGATTTCACTTCTCAGTTGGGTCAGATCATAAAAAGGCCACTTCAGCTGATTCCAGCCTCAAAATAGAAGTCTTATGTTTAGGCTAAAAATAGTTCATTCATATGCAGTGCAAAAGATCCTGGATCCTGAAATGAGTTTGGAAATGTCCCTTTTGGGGTGGAATGACTTTGCTTCTATGGGCTCTTTGTTCTGCATGGGGACGTGCAAGAAAACATTCTTTGTGTTGAAACCTTTTGGAAATGAAACTTGTATTTTTGATGCTAAGCAAAGGTATTTTCTATAGTTTGAATTGACCTTCCAAAGAAAATTCAGAAAATCATGGAGGCATTTTCAGGCTTCACGGTATGAGTTTATTCTTCACAGTGACCATCTGGCAATTTAGTATCTATCTGCCTCAGTGTCCAGCGTTGTTGAGCAGGTTAATAAAAAATGGATGTTTCTGCATTGCTGAAGTGAAACATAAAATAAGTTGGAGTTTAGAGACCATCGGTGTCATAAGAGCCTCCTGAAAATGCGCTCTCTGGGGTACCAGGCCCTTCAAGCAGATGCTACCTTGAAAGGACACTCATTTCCCTTTGGACACCAACCCACCGGCACTGTGCTGGTAGCAGTGTCTGGGTTCTGAGTTATAACCAACACAACCCATGCTCATCTGAGCACATCAGTTTAAATTTTGAAGCTCATGCTGCGCTTAGGTTTCAAAGGTCCAGTGGCTGCTTAGTGATACTCTGTTTAAAAACTGCTCAATGACCTACGCCAGTGTGGTAAAGTGCACACTCTCTGCATGCCAGCAGGTGTAGGTTTGTCTTAGGCATTGCTGCTACAGCTTCTAGGTCATTTGCCTCCTGGGATTGCTGGCCTGTGACATAGACCCAGCCCTCCAGAGGACCCCATGTGGGCTGTGACACAACCATTCACAGCTGGGTTGGAGCTAAGAGCTTTTAGAACCTTCTGGCTCCTGAATGGGGTCAGGGCCAGTGTAAGGCCTCAATGACATGTCTGTTTATTTAGTCCCAACTGGACAAACTGTGTTCACACTGCAAGGCCCATGGAGGGAGGGGAAAGGCACCATGTAGAGCTGGCAATGCACTTTAGTCACGAACACCTTGTTCTGTCCAATGTTGCTGCCTTTGTGATTTGAGCACAATAGAATGCAAGAGTACAAGAGCTCTTCATTTCAGTTTAGTCCCAAATCAGACCCTGGTCCTGATAGACGCTGGTCGTGTGGACTTGGGCTAGTGAAGTCACTTTCTGAAGCTCTGGTTGTCTTACCTAAAAAGCCATTGTGTCTAGGCTTCACAGCGGTAAGGAGCATTGGGAGGATTCTGTTTGTTTGGGTACTGGAGACTGAACTTAGGGCCTTTACACTGATCGACACGTCCAACCCATTGCATGCACTTATTTATTTATCTTGAGACAAGTTCTCGTTAAATTGCAAAATTTCCCAGGCTGGGCATGAACTTCTGACCATCCTCCTTCAGCCCCACAGAACGCTGGGATTACAGGGGTGAGGCACCATGCCTGGCTACAAATGCTGGGACTTTAAAGGGAGGTCCTTGCCTCTTCACCACCACCACGGACAGCTGCTCAGGAGCCAGGGAGGAGAAGAGAGGGAGAGAGAGGATGCCTAGTCAGAACCTAAAACTAGCTAGGTCCAAGAACATGGGCAGGAACTGTATGAATACAGACATTCTAAAGGGCATCCCCATTATCACTGGGACCTCACAGACCTAGAGGAGAAGTGAACAATTTGCCCAAGGTCATGGAACCAAGAATTTAGAAAGTCAGAACTAGTACAACTCCATATATCTGTTCACCTGGTGATGTTTCCACCAGGTGGGCTCCACAGGGAAGGACAAAGGAGAAGGGACAAAGACATGAAGCTCCACAACAGAGACAGTAAGGCTGGGATGAACTCAGATCTTGCGTGAATCTCCCTAGTGCGTCACACTCCGACTCCCTGCATGCCTTCCTGGTGTAGCACAGAATGAGTGCAAAGCTCACCAGTGCCACGGTCCAGGGGAGGGGCAGGCTGAGAACCAGGCACAGGAAAACAGGGCTGCGGGGGCACAGGGCCAGGGGAGAAATCACCTTTGGCTCAGGGCTCCCTCCATTCATGTATGGTCTGCACCCCCCTTCAAAAGACCTGGAGTGACCCTGCCTCAGCACAATATGCAAGGCAGCCCAGGCCTCCCGGAAGAAGCTCCTGGCTTTCTGGAGGAAGCAGCTGGAAGAAGCGTGGACTATGGCTGTGTGGACGCCGGACCGTGAATTCTGCACAGCTCAGGAAAGAGGACAAAGCCTGTGGAGGTACAAGGCAAATGGGACTTTAGTCCACAAACTGAACTCACGAGCTGATGGCGTGAGCAGAGACGAGCATGCGCTTTCCTGCTAGAGGGCCCCTCCCGTCCTCCTCCTGTGCCCTCCTGATAGACGGTACTAATGTCCTTGTGCAGCGCTGGCTGGGGATGAGCAAAAGCTCTGCTGTCAGTGGCTGGACCAGAAGTACCAAAGGACGAGGTGACACGGGGGGCCATCCTTGTGATGGAGAAACCCTGCAGAATAGCAACAGCATCACTGTAACCCCGGGAAATAAAAGCAAGCTAAGAAAATGTCAAACCGGGCTGGGGATTTAGCTCAGTGGCATAAGCGCCTGCCTGGCAAGTGTAAGGTTGTGAGTTCAATCCCCGGTACCACAAAAAAAAAAAAAAAGAAAAAAGAAAAGAAAAAGAAAAGAAAATGTCAAATCCCACTCCTGAATACAGGTAACAATAGAAGCCCAGCAAAAAATACGGAAGCAGGCAAAAACCCACCAAAAGCACTATAATGAGGGCTGAATATTGATCCTAAATGCTACCATGGTAAATGCATCCCTAGAGGGGCAAAATAAAACATCCAATCCATGTTCTGCAGCAGAATAAAGAAAATCTAGTGCTAGCAAAGGAGACCAATTGGAAAAGAGGAAGGGTGGCTTTCAGGTGGGAGACATGGTTATTAAAATTTTAAAATCCAGAATCAATAACATTGAACAGGAAGGAAACTACACATCACAGGTAGAAATTTTCCTCAGCTTAGGACCATACACATTAACAGCTGAAGCCTGAGTTTGAATGATAAATACTGGGAGGTATAGATCTAGGAGGAAGGAAGTGGGAAATGGCTCGATGTTTGTATGCTGCTATGTGTGTGTTCCTGTGTGTGTGTGTGTGCGTGTGTGTGTGTGTGTGTGTGTGAATAAAGCCCAACTGAAAGGAAAGAAAAACCATCTCATCCTGCAGAAAGCTTTTTAAAGGGGAAATCTAAAAGTGCAAAGAAGTTGTTCTCCAAACTTGCCCAAGTAAACACACTGATTTTTCCAAGATAAAGAAAAGTATTATGAAATGTATGGAGAACTGGAACTGGGTGGGAGAATCTGTGACCCCAGCACTCAGAAAGCTGAGGCAGGAGGATCCTTGTGAGTTAGGAGCCTACCTGGTCTACAGAGTGAATTAAAGCCCATCCTGAGCTACAGAGTGAGGTACCGGCTCAGTAAATGAAAGGAAACAAAAATAAAATGTATATAACATGAGAACAGAAAAACAGCTCTGCAGAGCTGCCCTCTGCATCCGAGGGAAGGACTGCTGTGCTTCTGCTGTCAAAAGACCTCGAGCCACTCAGATGCCACAGCAGAGTCTCCTGCCAGGTGGAAGCCACTCCTTAAGGGCTCTTCCATTCCCGTCATCCTCCTGGGCTCCCTGTCTCTGGGCTTGGGGTTCACAAACCTTCCCACCTGACCCCCGCTTGAGGATGCTGAGGACCCCAGGATGTTCTTCATCTGTGAAAGTAAACACTCTGCCAAAGGCAATTTTACTTCTCAGAAAACCCTGTCCCATCATCTGTTGTAAAAATCAACATGATTTTGCTTCATGTACCGTTAAGAAAACAAAGGAAAAGGAATTATACTCTGCCAATTATAGGCTGACAGGCATCCCTTATTTGACAGTTGTTAAAATGCCAGGAACTTATAACCCCATACCCTGGGAGGCTGAGGCAGGAGGATTATAAAATGGGGCCAGCCTTATTACTTGGTATTAGTCACTTAACGCCTCAAATGAAAAGAAAATTTTAATGGGCTGAAATGAAATCAGCCCATTAATGAAAATTTCAGTAGCTCATTCCAAAGTCCAAAGTCCCTGTGTTCAATTCCCAATACTGCCTCCCACAAAAAAAAGTCAGAAGAAAACTGAGAACTAGGGAAATGCATGTTTCCAGCAAGCTCTGTCTACAGCTGCACCCCAATTCTTTTTGTTTTCTTACTCCAGCCCTTTCTCTGAACCTGATCTAGACTACGGTGGAGCTACCTCCAGCAAGAGCAGACGCTGTCACTGTCTTTACTGTGGTTTTATCTTGATTCCTGGGACTTTCTTACAGCAAGTGTTTCCCTCAGATTCCTGCTCCCTTAAAATTGGGGCTACATAAGCCCTTGGTTTACCACCATGCAAAGCTGTAGTTTTGTCTCTTTCTACCCCATTTCATTTCTGCTGTAAGGAGAAGCCAGTGATCAATTTTTCCCCAACCTCCTCTCTCTCTCTCTCTCTCTCTCTCTCTCTCTCTCTCTCTCTCTCTCTCTCTCCCCCCTCTCCCTCCCCCCTCCATCTCTCTCTCTCTCTGTCTCTCTTTCCCTTCCTCCCCCTCCCTCCCTCTCCCTTCCTCTTCCCTTTTAGTACCATGACAAATACAGCTTGTAGCAACTAAGGTACAGTAAAGCCATTCTATTATCACACTGCCTCTGCTAGAGCCACGGTTCCAACCAACAATTCCCAAGCTAGAGGAGGTGACAGCTTTACCATAGATTGTTTTGCTTCCTGGCATGGATCTCAATTGTTTACATCTCCAGGAGGTTTTGTCACCCAAACAGGAAGCTGAGACTTTGCTTTGTGTCTGTGTCTTATTTTTCATTCTGTAAGCTTTTGGGGAGAATTTGGAGAGCTATGAAAGCAGAAACAGGAGTCTGGACCTAGAGGCAGCTTTTCATGGCTGGAGTGTCAATTCTGCCCATTGCCATTATCTGGCAATACTCGTGCAAGTTAATTAAACTCTGCCTCTTTGTCTAAAAAGAGGGGTTGCTTAGAGGAGGAAATTATTGCCTATTTCTACAGTCCATATTATGTCAACTAAACATGCCATCATAGTGACACCCAGTCCTAACCTCTGGTGCATGGCTTGTGTATCATGTTTGTGGGGCTCAGAGCTTTGGGTTTCAATAGCTTTGCCCTTTGTGACCATCTTGGTCACTTCTTTCATTGCTGTGACAAAATTCCCAGAACTCAAATTTAAAGAAGGAAAGGTTTGTTTGGCTCACAGCTTGTGAGATTTCGGTCCATAATTGGCTGGTTTCAAAGCAGGGTGTCATGACAGAGGAGAAACAGTCCATGGCAGGGCAGGCAGCAGCAGCAGAAGCAACAGGGAGCTTCCCTTTGCCTTTAGTCCCATCCGGGTTACAAGCCTTTAGGGTGGTGCCACATACATCCCATGTGGGCCTTCCCTTTGTACTCACCAGAGCCATGCTAAACCAATCAGTGGGGAACCACACCCCTTTAATTCCAGCATCACACATCCAAGATAGAGCTGGCTCCAACAAGCCCCACCAATGAGCACAAGAGATTTAGAAAGACCTGTAGACATGACAGTGTCCTTAGACTAAAAGGCAGCTTAGCATGGTGTTAGCTGGATCCTACAGTGAAACGGAGGATTGCTTTAACCATTATTCTGAAAACAGACAAATTCTAGGATTTATTAAGAGGACTGAGACGAGGTACACTAGGTTGTGGGAAACTAACTCTTCTGCTTTAAGTTACTTGTTATCATTTATATTTTTTTGTCTTTTGTTCCTTAGAGAGAGTCTCACTCCAGGTTGGCCTGTGCTTGTTACGTAACCCAGGCAGCCTTAAACTCTGAGTGCTCCAAGCTCAGTGTCCCAGAGGGCTGGGACTGTAGGCACGAACCACCACTCCTGGCTCACAGCCACCAAATTTCCCCTGCTGTTCTGTGAAGAAAATGAGAACCAAGAGTTAGAGGAAGGAGGTAATAGGAAGGAAAGGGGAATTAAAAAGAATTAAAACTTTAATTAAAAAGAATTACTAACCCACACGACAGATGTGATCACCGTGGACTACAAACACCTACTAATAGAATAAAAAGTTAAAGGATGTTTTCTGAGTCGATGGACCTCGATCCTCAGCACTGAATCTCACTGCAGGTCCTGAAAGACGCAGGCACTTCTCTGACCCTCCTGCAACTTCAAGTGCTCCGGTGTGCGTCTCCACGGTGGCTCCCAGCCTGCCAAGCTCCATGCGTGGGCCACGCCAGCCCAAATCCTGTGCGCAGCCCAGGGACCCACGCAGATGAGGCAGGGGACAGGGACCTGTGACAGGGACGGCCGAGTCCTCACGCACCGAAGTAGCTGAAGTGCTGGGTTTTCTAAGGAAAGGTATGAAGGCATCGCTAGGTGCGGAGCGCCCTTGGGGAACCCTGCAGTTTCACTGCATGCTCAGAGGTGGGGTGTGTGATTTCCTGGGTACCTACTGTGCAGTGGGACCCCCAAAACGTGAACCTGGGGGATGGGGCAGGGGCTGACAGAAGAAAGAGATAAGGTACATTAGGTGCACCCACAAATCTCCCCTGACAAAACCCACTCATCTCTATAACGAGTAGGCACTGACTGAAAGACAGATGTGAAAACACCCAGTGACTTTCCCCTTGCAAATTTTACTTACTTCCCTACATGTAGCAAGTTTTCCAGGTTGACGATATAGCACGTTTTTAAATCTGGAAATGGATTCAAACTTCAACAACTGTTAAAAGAAGGGAGCACCTGAAATCACGTGTGAGGCCCCAACTCCACTGCAGGGCCCTGCTGGGCCCAGATGACCTTGACACGACCTTCTAGGACATGGATGGCAGAGAGGAGCAGCTGGGAATATTCTGCATACCACATCCTCCAAATTAGTTCACCTTCCAATGCCAGAAAAAAAGCCGGGGGGAAATCAGGAAGGAGTAGGTGCGGGGTCACCACCCCGCCAGCTGCCAGCACCCGGGGATCTGGCAGCATGAGGCAGTGACAGCTGTGGGGAAAGAACCAGACAGCCGCCAAGGGCCACCGTTCCCCGTCTGCGGGTCTCACGGACGTTCACATTTCGATGCAGTTAGTGCATTCGGGTCCTGTCTGGCCTCCATTGCCCTTCACAGTCTTCGGGGGGTGGGGAGGGTCTCAGCAGGCTGAAATCAGGAGTCCTGGGGGGTAGTTCTCTTGAACAGGTCAAAGCTAAGGTCAAAGCTGAACCTGCCACGGGAGGCTGGCGAGTGTGTGAAAAGGAGCATGCATGACTTGGTGTTTCTTGACGTTTCTCCCCCTCTGGTGCGGAACTGCACAAGAGCGCAGCATTCTGGGAAGCTGAGGAAGGAGAATCTCGAGTTGGAGTCCAGACTGCACACCTTTGTGAGGATGGTGAGACTGTGTCTCAAAAAAAAAATATTCACAAGTTGTCTAGGACGGTAGCTTGGGTTCGGTGCTCAGTCCCTGCCACTCTGACAGAAGGCACCAGCGTTTTCCAAGGGAACAGAAGTGGGCAGCAGGGTGGCTTTGTAGGGTGCCCAGCTGCATGGCCCTCTCCAGGGACAGCACAGGTGCCCTCAGAGTCTCACGCCCCCGTGCGACTCCAGGATGGCACAGCCTCCTGCAGGTGCAGGGTGTCCTGAAGCTCAGGTGAGCACATCTGCCAAGATGTGGGTCCTCACGCCTGCAGCACGCCTGGGGAGGGGGGACCCCCTTATGCTGTGTGTACCTGCAGGGACGTCCTGGATTGGCCTCTATTGGACCCAGCTCAGCCTCAGCGTCAGCTCCCCTTCTTTGGGCCATCAGGGCCCCTTGAACCAAGCTGCTAGCTTCTCAGCTCCTCCAGCTGCAAGACACCTTGGCACTTCCCAGGACATCCCCCCATACTGCTCCAACTGTGTGTTTCCCCTTGTAGCATCTACAGAGCACTACTGCACACATTTACTCATACAGGACAGGGGAATGGATCCAGCGCCTCTGCACTGAGCTCCATCCCCAGCAGCTTTTTCTTTTTCATACTGAGACAGGGTCTCCCTGAATCACTAAAGGGCCCAGGCTTGGTTGCAACTTGCTATCCTCCTGCCTCAGCCTCCTGAGGTCTAGGCATGTGTCCCCACATGAAATCTCAATATCCAAGTCGAAAGGAACAATGGGACACAGCGGTTTTCTTTCCCTCTTGCAAGTACACAGGATGCAAAGTGTCACACACCAAGACGTTCAGTGGCCCACAAGCTCTTCCGGGGTGTTTCTTCTGTCCCTGTCCTCCAGGCTCCAGTCCCAAGTGGGCACATCTGTGCTTGGGGTCACAACCAAGAATGGCACACCTACAGCCCAGAAAGGCTCTAAGCACCCCAGGAGAGAGGGAGTTTGCCGTGAGGACCCGGGAGCACTCAGTGTCTCCCTTCAGGTGGATATGCTGACCCTGCTTTCACAGCCTCACCTTCCCCAGTGTCACTTGTGCACAGTCAGCGGACATCCAAAAGTGAAGTGAGTACAACAGGATATCCTGAGAGACAGGCAGACAGACAGACAGACTGACAGACAGACAGACTGACAGACAGACTGACAGACACAGATGGCAGTCTCACAATCGTTACTGCAGTAAAATACGCACTTGTTTGCTTGTTTGTTTGTTTACTTGCCTTTGTGGTACAGGGAACTGAACCCAGGGCCTTCAGACTGAGTTACAGCACCCTTTCTATTTTTTAACTTTTTGGACAGGAACTCTGCATGTCATGAACTTGCCCAGGCTGGGTTTGAACTTGAGATCCTACTGCCTCAGCCTCCCAGAGTGCAGGTAATACAGGGTCCCATGCCTGGCTCTTTCTTTATGTTATTTGCTGTCGTTAATCTCAATAAAACCTTCTCAGCAGCATGTCTGTCATCTCCCTGCAGAAGTCCCATGACTGTGGCCCTCCTTGCATCCCTGTTTTACTTGAGACTTTCCTCCTGCCTGTCCCTGGCCTTCTGTGCAGGGACACTGAGACTTCCCACCAGGGACACTCTCTGCCAGTCACGTGTCTTCCTTTAACCCAGGCCGTAAACATCCCCTCTGGTTGCACTGGGACCTGACCCTCAGCATCACTGCCGGAAGATGCCTGGTTTTCCCCTTCCCTGCTGATTGCTTACTGCAGGCACCTGTGGGGCCCCCAGACACCTTGTCCCCATCTCCTTCCTTTGTCCTAAGAATCACCAGGTGCCTTGACTGCCCTGAGACCCAGCCAGCTACCTACGTGCCCTGCAGGTGTAAACCCAGGCTAGGGCCTGGAAGGCCCCAGGCACTGAGGAAGCTGCTCAGGTGTTCGCCTGAAGACACACAAAGATTGCGCTTCACACTGGTCACCCTGGTCACCCTGGTCTTTTCTTTCTTGGGATCCCACTCAGCCCTCCCTCCTGATGGCCACAAGCACCCCTTTGCTTTGGGGGTGATTCTGGCCAAGGAGTTACCCACAGGAACCAGGTTCCTCAGAGGATGGCTGCTGACACGGGCAGGAAGTGTAGAGTGAAGCCGAGTGGGCATGTAGAAGGGCCTCGAGCTGTGTTCTGCCCTCCTCCCTCCAGCTCCAAATGCCCTGGGAAAAGGCATTGCCACCAGCGCACTCGCCATGTATGTGCATGTTTTCCCAAGGAGGGAGGGAGGGAGCGAGAGGGAGAGAGAGCCAGAGGGAGAACGAGAGAGAGAGGTGGGAACTGTTGTTTGTAAATACATCAGGCAGCTCCAAGCCTCAGGCATGTTCTAAATCAAATAGCCAAATAAAAAGATCAATTACTTCTATTGTAGATCATTATTCTCCACTGACTTTTCTACTTCCTCCTGTCCCTGGGCTCTCCCAAGGCTATATTATCTGTGCTGTTTCTTTTTGATCATTAGGCTCCGAAATCCTAAGGTATAGCCCTCATTTGACTTGGTTCAATGGAACACTGTGTGTTCCAGACACCACAGTAGATGCAATCTGCAGTGGATGACGTAAATAACGTTGATGGAGAGGTAATCAACGGTTTCCTTGCATAATGTAAAAGCTCACAGGCTCAGAGCTTTCCTCCCTGTGGGGTTAATTAGCATTCTTGCATAATTAAATAACCATGGCCAGAGAGCTTGAAAAGTGAAATGTTCCTGAAATTAAAAGCCATATTTATACCTTGACATTTGTTTATGATAAATATTGAACATTGTTTTGGAAAAAAAATTACAGTTTTAAGACATGTATTATTTTGAAAGTGAAACCCCAGCTCTTTTTTCTCTCTCTCCATCCTGCCTGTCCAGGCTTCAGCACATTTCCCTCCAACAGAATCCTCCACCATGTATTACTGACTTGGAGCCAGCCAAGGACTGAAACCGTGAGCCAAATTGAACCTCTACTCCTTTGAGTTGCGTGTGTCCACTGAAGGAAGAGTAGCTAAGACACTGTTACTTTAATTTATAAAGTAAAGTTTATCCTAAGAATAACAGACTATGGAACTAGCCAAATATAGTACTGCACACCTACCACCCCAGTGCTCCGGGAAGCTGAGGCAGGAAGATCACAAGTTCCAGCCAAGCCCAGACAATTTAGTGAGACCCTATTTTTACAAATAACAATGGTAGTAGAGTTTGGTACTATGGGGGATTTTATGCATACATAGGCAGTCTTGAAACATACTCCCAGTGAATAAGGAGGGAATCCAATCGTTAGGACTTTTTTGTTGTTTCTGTTAATTTAATGAATCCGTAGAAGTTCCTTGACTACAGAATTTCTTCTTAACATTTTTTCCTTTGTTGTCAGAGATATTTCTTATTACTTAATCCAAATTATCTCACATGTTTTGCACCATTTCTATGGGCTTTAAAGAGGGAAGTTTCAGCTCTAAACCCACCATTTTGATGCTTTAGTTCCTAGCAGGGCTCCTCCTCTGAGCAGACGGAAGCACAAGGAGAAATTTTTCATTAAAGGGCTGGACCAAAGGCAGCTGCCATGTTGCTATGGAAACAGGTCTGGAGCAGGATTGTCCAGCCGATCTTCCTATTCCTGTAAGGAAGGATGTTTGCCTCACTGTTTGCAAGCTCCATGTTGCTCTTGAGTGATTTGAATGAGGCTGGTGTGTCAGAGGAACTGAAGCATTTTCCCATTATTTCCATTGTTTAAAAAGTCATCCAGGATTAGTGGCTTCAATGCAGGACAGCAGAGTTCTAGAAACTCAACAATCTGTGAGCAAAACAAAATGTTCCTCACCGAGGAGAACAGTCCCAGATGCATTTGGAGCTCAGCTCTCGGCACATTTATCTCACCATTACCTTTCCCTCCCTCGCCCACTGGAGAATGAGGAGAATGAGAATTGGAGGGCAACTGTTCTGTGGGTCCCCACCTTCTCCCAGGGTCAGCTGGGAACTGTCTGGTGCTTCCTGTACTTTGTGCAAGTCTATTTAAGGTACTTTTAAGCTAAGAGAGGAAGTACAGAACAGACCACTTCTGTTAGTCCTGGACCTGCCCCCTAATCTGCCGCACCTGCTGGGTTCCTGATATCCAGTTACCCTTTGTGGTAACTCTTGTTCAACTGGTAGCTGTAGCAAAGCCACACTGCTCCCCCAGATCTTGCAATACACTTGCTATGGGTTGGTAAATTGCTTCTGATCCAAACTGACCCACATGCTGGGGAACCCCCAGATCCTGGCAATGCATCATTCCTGAGTCACCGTCAGTCCACATATTACCCAGTGGTGACATTTGTTGTGATCACTGCTCAGCACTTTGTATTTCACTCTGCTCTGGCTCCCATGTCACCTGGCAGGGCACTCGGGGTGCTAGCACACTCTGGTCTCAGGACTCAGCCTGTTGTGGTCATGAAAACGTGTCTCTGCTGCAGGGCATTTACTGTCTTAGGAAATATCACTGTGCTGCAATCATTACGATAACTCCCTTGAAAATATCCTTAGTAGTTTTGTAAATAATTTGCAGACAGCTGAAAGGAATCTAGAATATTTTATTCTTTGTCTCCTGTCTGTCCAAAGTTTGACTAGGATTTAGGGTACACAGGAGCCCCAACTTTAATAATCATGATCAACAGGCTGAATACATACAAAGTTTTGGGGATTTTTGCTGACAATTATCAGGCTCTTCAAAATGACCATGCCTTTCAAACTAATTAATTCTACCTTATTAATTCCCAGAAATTTAGTATGTCAAAAACAAATGTTTTAAATAATAAAAACCAGGGCTGAGGATTTAGCTCAGTGGCACAAGCACCTGCTTGGCAAGCGAAAGGTTGTAAGTTCGATCCCTGGTACAAAAATAATAAAATAAAATAAAATAATAATAATCAGAAAAATCTAAATGTACAGTTAAGAAAATATACTTGCAAATTATGATTAATACCAGTAGATACTATGTATATTCAACAAACAACATTTAAATACATTTTAATGCCACAATCAATATACTTTATTGGGCAAAAGTGTGATTGGAGAAAGTTTTAAAAAGACTTAAAAGGATTAGGGATATAGTTTAGTGGCATAAGCACCTGCCTGGCAAGCTGTGAGTTTGATTCGCAGTACTAAAAATGAATAAACAGGCTTGAAAATCCTAAAAATGGAGTAGTCTCTCATAGACAATGGCCACATTTTTCATAAGCCACATTTTTCTTTTCCATGTGTTTTTGTACTTTCCAGATAATCATAAAATAGGCATGTGAATTTTTAACATCAGCAAACATTATGATCTGGATGGATATCCATGTGTGCATACACATAAAATATCCCACAAGAACGGCACAGCAAGAAGGGACAAAGACACCTGAGGAAGAGGTGGAAGAGGACCGAGGTACGCGGGCAGCCTTTCTCCCCTGCACGGTTCCCATGTGGGCCTCACTGAGCACTGATGCTAAGGTCACAGTGGGAGGGAGGAGCTCTTCATTAATCTGGCGATGATTCTCTTCTCAGAGACACTGGGGCTCCCACTTTGGGATGCAAACTGTCACCCCCTCACCGGAAGGCTCATCAGAAAGCCTTGGAGTACATCGGGATGCCGGACTGGGGACAGCCTGGGTTTCCCTGGTTAGCTGGAAATCACAGCAAACGACACAGAAAATACAAATGTGCCCATTGTAACTGTGTGCCACTCTCACCATCATTCTACTGAGTCCTCTGAAAAGGCCAGGTACATGTTTCTTTTTTCTTCAAATTCATTTTGTAAAATATGTGCATTGTTCTGGTTTGGGAATTAGAATTTTTTTTTGATGCTACTGATACAAAAAGACCAAAAAGTAAATAAATAACAATAAAAAGTGGCGTGCACCCCGTTGGAGTTGGCATATGTCCTGAAAAATAAACTGCATCTGGCCAAATCTGCTCACTGGAGGATACCTCAGCTAGGGGTGGTGGCATACACGTGTAATCCCAGCACTTTGGGAAGCTGAGACAGAAGCATCCCAAATTCTAGTCCAACGAGAACCTATTTCAAAACATAAAAGCAGCAAAAATAAAAAGTAGGCTGGAGGTGTAGCTCCAGGCAAAGGCCTTGGGTTCAATCCACAGAACCTTCCCCCAGAAAGAAAGAAAGGAAACAGAAAAGGCACTGTCCTGATGTGAATTTATTTCTCACCCTCAGTGATGAGTGACGGTCGACACTGCACTGCGTCAGAATGAATGGAATTTTAAAAAGACCTGGATTTCCATTTCCTTCCCTGTCCTTGAAGAAAAGAAACTGGGTCTTATTTTGTATTTTGAAATCCATCCCTTGGATGCCTGATAGCTATCTAATTCCAGGAGGAAGTGCAGTAACTTCACACGCTGATACCCTCTTCCCTCAAAAGTCCAAGATTTCATTGACTCGGCTATGATTCCTGACATCAGTAAGATTACAGTGAGAACAGCCTTCACATGAGACCAAGTAACACCACGGCTAAAACAACGTATGCTCTTATGAGGAACAGGGCAGCAATCTGGAACTGCTGAGCGGTCTCCGAGCTGCAAGCCTGGGCTCCTGATGCTGCTCGGAAGGAATCTGAATTCTCCTTCCCACTCCAGCCCTGGGCTGTGGGATGTGAGGAGGGTCCCCTTCAGGGGAGATGCCAGTTCCTTGAGAAGAAGGATCATCTATCTCTAACACACACACACACACACACACACACACACACACACGACAGCTCGGTGAACTATTTGGACTCCTCAGCTCTCTGTTGCTGTGACAAAAACCTGAGGGGAATCAACTTAAATGCAGGACCATTTACTCTGGCTCTGAGAGATGTCCGCGTGTGGTCACTTGGCCCCGTAGTCCTCTGGGCTGTGGGAGAGCAGGGCAGAGGGAGCTGTTCATCTCAGGGTAGTCAAGGAACCAGAAAGGAAGAGGACAGGGTCCCCATGGCGCATTCAAAGGCAAACCACTAATGACATCTTTCGCCTCACACTTCCCGGGCCCTGCCACCCACTGAGGACAAACTCTTCAACACGGGACCCTGGGGTCGGGGGTTTTCAGATTCAAGCTTGAACCCCGTTTCCCCTTAAATCTCCAAATAGATTCATCTCTATAGAGTTCTGACGACCGATGGTCGAATTATTTCCCCATCATCAGTTTTCCTCCAGTCGTTGTTACTATAAATACCCAAATTACTGTCAAAGGAATCCACTTAAGAAGTAACAGTTTCTGTAAAATCATCTTTCACAAACATTCATAATAGTTTTCTTTCTCTTTGTTCAAGTCAGCTCTGTGTTGGAAATAAGATTTCAACAGCATAGGGACTGGTATATTCATTCTCGAATCTGTAATAGTTTTCTCACTTTCTGAAAATCTCTGGGGTAGGCATGTGGGAGGAAAATAAATCGAGATTAAAAGTAGACAAGGTAGTGCTCAGAAGGGAGAGAAAAGCTTCACATGGCTGGTGGCCTAAAAGAGATAACAGAATAGTGACATTTGTTCTGTAGGGGAGGCTGAAAAACTTCTTGGAGAGAAGCCACCTTGGTGGACAGGAAGTGGCATTTATTTGCCAGGGTGGGGCTGGAGACTCTTTGGAAAGAGGGGTGTAAGGACCCCAGAAAGTGTGCAAAGTCTGCCCGGGGGTGCTGCAGGAGGGAAACGAGACCACAGATGAATTTTTAAAAAGTTCATTTCCACACCTGTTAAACTTAAAATCAGATTTGGTACAAACTAGAGATTGTGGTATGGATTGCAGATAGAATTACTCTGATTACTGGTGTCAGTCAGGCAAACTAAACCTTATGCATTTTAATAAGATGGTTTTCCTTACACAAGCACTTCTCAAAAGACAGCCCCAGAGATCAGAAAAAGATTGTGTTTTCATAGCGATTGTATAGCTTGGGAGTTTTATGGTGGTCCCCTGTGTGTCTTCCTGGCGTCAATCTTACTCACCTTCTGAGTATAAAAGCACTTTCTCTCCCCTTGATGGAAAAGGTTACAGGTGTTTACCTCCTCTGAATGCACAGTGTACTTAGAAGGGAGAGATTGTAAAGAGAAAGCAGAGCTCGCAGTGGACGACATGGACCTTCTAGGCTGCCCAGGGAACCTGCCCCGTGCATATGTGCGTCTCTCGGTGGGAGGGGAGCTTGGGGCCCACTGGGCTATGGACTGAGGCACAGGCAATGGAGGGAGAGGCATCGGACCCAGGCCTCAAGGTTAATGTAAGACGTATTATCCGTGAGAACATCCGTGCTTCGTTACTGGTCACTCACCCAGCGCCTCCTTCAGACTAAGCTTGCACTGATGATTGGAGAACACCTCAGTATATCACTGTCTCTATATCTGTTTGTCTGTCTATCATCTACCTATCAATCAGTCTAACCCATCTACCATTGATCCATTCACATGCAGAGATAGACAGACATAAACCAATCGGTTTACAGATGATTCCTCACCATTGTTGACCTCACGGTTTTGCCACTTCACCGTGGTGAAAGCAGCACACGTCCTGTGGGATCCATGCTGCAGATTTTGATTTCTGAATCTGGTCCTTTTCCTGGGTGAGTGGTGTGGAGTGCCATGCTCATCTGCTATCTGGGGCAGCACCGGGGAGCCCTGTGACCAGCCGGGGTCCCACCAGTGTCCCACAGCACGCTGCACTGCTAGCCCAGGGGATGTGGCGGTGAGGCAGAGGGAAGGCAGTCTTGATTTACAATGTTTTCAAATCGTGTTGGGTTTATGAAGCTCTATCTCCACACGAAGTTAGGGAGCATCTATCTATCTGTGGGTGGATTTATTTCTAATCTGTATTTGTCTCTACCTCTCAAACACACACATCTACCTTTTTATCTGTCTTAGATGCACTGATACCTCCTGGGCTGAGGACAGCAAGAAATACTGTAGGTACCAGCACAAAAGCTCCTCCCTTCCATAGATAGATACCCAGGGCTCTGGCAGAGGTACTTTCCATCTCTGAAACACAATACCTCAGACAAGGGAAGAGAGGTTTGTTTTGGCCCAGGTTTCAGTGCAGGGTCAGCAAGGCAGGAAGGAGAGGTGGGAAGGTCTGGTGGAAGACAACTGCTCAGGGCATGATGGGCAGGAGCGGAGAGCAAAGGGAGGAGCCAGGGAGGGAGATGTGCCCTTCCAGGTCACACCCGGTGAGCCAATCACCTCCTCTGTCCACGCCTCGCCTCACCATGCAGTACATTCAGCTGTGGACTCCGCCCATGGGTGCAGTCACCTTGCCAAAGCCCACCTCTGAGCAGGTGAGGCATGTCGGGGACATTTCATATCTAAGTCTCAAAGATCCCGTTTGATGGGTGTAAGGGGACAGCTGTCCCTCCTCACTTGTATCTATCCCAAATTCCCACCCAGCTGGCCCTTCAGCTCCCATCCAGTAAAGTGTCATTTTTACTAGGAAGTCAACATCTAATGGACTCCCATCCTCTGAGCAGGTTGGTGAGTCTCTTGTAGGGTCCCTTGGACCTCGTCCCATTGTATTAAAATGTTTGCTTTTGCCATCTGTTGCTCACACGTGTCACAAGTGCTCTTTGTCCACACCAGTCACTCTTCCTAGCACACGAGAGACTCAGTCCATGCCAAGTCCTCACCCATGCTTTGTAGAAAGTTCTACCCAAGCACATCAAAGCAGAAATCACTGCTCCTTTACTAAGAAAGTGCTGTCTTCTGAGTTGCTCAGTGTGCATACTGGCAAAAGAGACGGTGCTTCAGGGGGTTGCACACATGCTGACTTCTCCTCGTCCTAAGGCCGTTTCTCTATCATACCTTTTTCTGAGCTGATGTTTTGCAAAAGAGTAGAAAAAATAAATTACTTTTTTCTTCATACCAGATAAACAGGGCAAGAAGAAGAGGAAGAGGAAGGAGAAGAGGAAGAAGAAACAGCATCAGTCAAAGGCATTATCACAGAGAGAAAAGACCGCAGGATTCAGAATTCAACAAGCCAGTTCCAATGCCCAACCCACCCACAGTGGCCTCATGACTAAGGGCACGTGTGTTCTCACAGAGAAGCATGGGATTGCGCATGAAGCTCACAGCCCTGAATGAGAGCTTCTGAGATAATTCAGTGTCACATCATAGGCACGAACTCAGCTGGGGTCATCTGCATCATCCATCACCCCAAAGCGATACAGAGGGCAGGTTTCCTACCCATTTCCTTTCCCTCCTGTTACCATATGCTCACAGATAGGCACAGGCACACAGCATAGATCATGCATTGCTGAACACCAGGGAGAGGCTCTGAGAAATGCATTGTTACTTGATTCGGTCATTGATTGAGCATCACAGAGTATTTTTTTTTTTTTTTGGTGAAATGTTACCAAAAACTGGTTGGTAGGTTCATGGAATTTTGAAATCTTCCTTCTCCTTGCATATATTTGCAGTTCCTACTGATTACATGCATCACTGGGAGACAGCTGGGCCATGTACGTAGCACGCCTTACCGCAGAGTATTCTTACACAGACCTGGACGGGGTTCCTCATTTACTCCATGCAGCCTCCGTATGCCCTGAAGAGGGAGAAGTCAATATGAGACAGGTGAGGCTGTTGCTGGCCATAACAAGACATATGTTCTACCATAAACTTAATTCTTACAAGTAGAAGTACAGTATAAAATAATCGTATCTATAACACTGTCACAATTGTATAAGGTATTGTCACAACCATCTATCGTCATTGTTATGTATTGCGTACTATATAGAATTGTGTGGCCTATAGTTTTACATGACTGGAAGTGCAGTTGGTCTGTTTCCTGTGGCGTCACCACAGATATAGGAATAATGTGTTGCGCCAACAAAGTGTTGAAATGGTTACAGTGTCTCCATAGCTACATCCATAGGAGTTTTTCAGCTCCATAACAATTTCATAGGACCACGGATGTATATGCTGTCCATCGCTGACAACACCAGCTTTTCCTCAGTGGAGAGACGAACTGGTTACACTGGTAGATTAGCTCAAATGCTGGTAATGTACGGCCAATTACAGCGATGCTTCTCAGGTGAAACACTGCCTTCATGCTAAGTGGAGAAACAACACAGGCAAATTAATTAAAGCGTCATAGCGACGATGATCTAAAACGAGACTCAACAAGAATTGCAAGACAATATAATCAAATGCTAACAATGCAGTTATGGCCGTAGGTTCTGGGAAACTGTTTTCTTTTATTTTCAAATGTTCATAATTAGCCCATAAACATTATAAAATGAACATAATTTAAAGCGAGTGTTACCTGTTTCTCTGCTAACGTCACGTCTTGGTATGTTTGCTTTACAATAATGGCTTCTGTGTGGCTGTCCTGATGTCAGCACATCAAACCTAAATCCAAGTATTAGAAGCTAACTGCTAAACAGGCAGCCCACTGGCATAGGTGGGCATGGGGCCAAACCAGAAGATAGTCCTTAGAGGATTGTGGCTGGGGCTCTCAATAGGTCCACTTGTATGGACTCCACATTTCCTCCACAAGCACTGGTGACTCTGGAAAACAGCTCAGGATAGGCAGCCTTGTCCTCCACTTGGTTCTGTCATTTGCATTGTGCCAACTTCTCTGCACCGTTTTGGTTGATACAGACGTGAGACCTGCCTTGCTGGTCTGTGACTAGAGAGATTCAATGTGCCAAATATGTCCTTGGTGTATCTGTGGGAAGCAGACTTCCAGCTGACTCTCAGGGGATATCTGAGAAATTTGCAGCCATGATAGAAGATTCCAGAAGCTTAAATTGTTCACTCACAGCACTTGGGTCAAGAAGCACAGTGTCATGAAGTTGGAGATGAAGGAATTGGGTTTCCACTGAGATACAGACATAGATAGAAAAGCTAGGCAAGGACTGAAAAATTCTAGAATCATGGAGCAATGGGGAAACCTTGCGGAGATACTTGTCAGAGACCAGGTAAACCCAGCCACAAGGGTCACATGATCCACAGCCCTGCAGGAGGTGAAAGCCCTGGCTCAGGGACTGTGTGAGGCTACACCTTCCTGGAACTTTGAATACCCAGAATGTGACTAAGTCCCCCTGTCTTGTTAGAATTCTTTCTGAAAGATTTTCTCGGCCTCAAGGGAATTTTCCTGTGACCACTGGTATTCAAGGTTTGTAACCTTGGTCAGAGGTCAGCTGTTCCAGATGTTGTGGTCAGCGGCCAGGGACCTGTGACTGTTCATTGCTAGATAATAGCTCAGGGACCACAGCCAGAGCTGGCCACAATTCCCTGCCCTATGGTCTCATGAGCTGCCGGCTAGGCCCTGCTCCCTGCTGAGCCCGAAAGAGGCTAGGTAGAGGCATCTTCTCAAGATGGACCAGTCAGTCCTAGGATGTGGAAGTTTAAGATAGAGCAATGCAGGCAAGCGGTAAAGTGTCTTCAAGTAGTTCATATCCTTCTACCGCAGGGAAGATGAGGGGATAGAAACATGTATATAACATAAGGTTCAAAAAGGTATCAATCAACTATGGTGCAGTGTAAAGGGTGGCAGGAACAGACCCCATATAGCAAAGACTTCACATCCAGCCACCCTGGCAAGCTCAAGCCATCTGAGAGTCACTCCACAAACTTCTCTTGTGAGGAAGCCCAGGGCAAATTTCCCCTTCGTGATGAAGGAGTTTATTTGCCATATGAAGAGTATTCAGTGTGGTAGTTTAAAATTAACTATTTCAAATAATTTATTTAATGGTTAGGCATCAAAAGCAATGAAGTTAATTAATCGCTAGTAGGAATAGTACAAAAATTTATTAAAATTTTAATAAATATCTCAGTGCTTGTAATACATAAGGACTTTTAATTTTGTGTTTCTTTTTGGAAAAATCTGTAAGGTTCTGTTGTTTTTTGGTTCCAAACTGAGTGTACTGGTCTGTTGTGTAAGTACCTTATCATCAGCATTGATTTACTAGCCTTCTCTAAGACGCCTGAGCTTTTGTAGATGCTAAGATGAAAAGCAAGGGGTAAGGCATAGTTGATGTTTTTTATGTACTTCACAGTGGAGTATTAAATTTGAAATCCCAGCAGTTGATTTCTGTGAGTCCATTTCTGATAGTGTGACTGAGACTAAATAAATAAATAGAGCTTTCTAATAGCAAAATTAATCTCTCTGTGTGTCACGAAGACTCCTCTTGAAAGTATCATGCTCTGTGAAACAAATTGACTCCGTGGATTAACGAGCAGTTAGCTCCTCAAGGCATTTGTTTCTCCCGGGACTGTGACTGCCGGTTCAAACCAAGATGGAGAGGAGACTGCACTCAGGGAAGGTGGTACTCAGCACACAGGGACACTGTCACGGTGTCCCATGGACTCACATTCGTTTGGTCTTCTCAAGAGAGGCCATGGAATATTTGACCTCTAGCATCTGACTGTACTGGGATCGGTGGCATCAATGCCAAGAATGGAAAATGACCCACCAGGCAATTTTCAGTTGTGTGTATTGTAGAAGACAGTTTGTCAACTGTGTGCATTAATACATATCTCAAGTTTCTATGCACATAACTGAGCATAACTTTCTGAGCATAACTCCAGCTGTGTAGGAAACTCTCATTGCTCGGTATCTTCGTTGGCTTTTAGGATTGTGAGGCTTTTTAATTTTCTGCCAGTCTGGTGCTCACAAGTTTAGGATGCTCCTCTTTCACTCTGGTATCCCACCACCCAACCCAAGGCCAGTTCTCTTTCCCGCCCTATTCCCAACTCTCCCTGAATCAGGATCTGAGGACCAAAGCTTCAAGAAACACACACAGTCGATAGGTTACTTTTATATTGATGATGCCTGTGATGGATAATCTTGATTGTCAACTTAACTGGCTTGGGATACATCTAAGAGATGAGTGCAGCACACTTCTGGGTGTGTCTGAGAGGACAGTCTGGGGCTCGACCCTGTCCTCTTCATTTGTTCTCTGCTTCCTGGCTGCCATGACTTCAGCCATTTTGCTCCACTACCTCCTTATGCCATGATATTCCTGCCTTGGAACAGCTTACCATGTACCGAATCCCCTGAAACCATGAGTCAAATGAAACCTGTCTTCCTCCATCCAGTGCATATAAAAGTCAGATGATAATCTTGATGCAAAATATTACATGACCCCATTCCTTTCAGGAGTAACTGAAGTCATTGTTCTTGGCTTTCACATCATAATCCTAATGGCTGAGAACAATTTTTTTAAAAAAAAATTTCAGCAAGCAAGTAAGAAGAAAGAGACTTCTACATTCCTGCAACTAAACAAAAACAATTCTTCACATCCTAAAACTCACTTTTCTGTTTAATTTAAACAAAGGAGTCTTATTACAATCTCTTCATCACTGACTGCTATTGAGCTCTATAAATGGAATTTACCTCTTACCAGTCTGTAACTCTTTGGAATAATATGAGTACCCAGTAATGCTATGCAAATTTTTTATTTTTGTTTTGAATGAAAACAAAAAGTCCTTTGTTGGTGTGTTTCATTTTGTTTGATTTTTGTTTTGCCATTTTCCATTATCTCCCACATGGCTCTGCTCTATTTCTTATATTAGAAAATGGTTTAAGAATTTTACCTACTTATTTAAATACTGATGATTTTCTTTAATAAAGAATTATGTAAAAGTCATTTAATGGAAACCATAAGACATAGACATTATAAATGCAATAAAGAGCAATTTGGGATATAACATAAGCGACATACAACAAATGATTAAAATAATTGATTTAATAATCTCTCTTCAAGCTTAATAAGAAAAAATTTCTTACAGTAGAAAATATGCACAAAGGGTAACAAATGAGGTAACTTATGAAAAGATAAGAATAGCTAATAATGAAAACCCTTGAGGCACAAGAGTAACTCAAGAAATACATGTAAAACAGCAATGGAAATAAATTGTATCATATAAAAATATTAAGGAATATAGTGCACACTGGGCAAAAATGGGAGAATCAGATATTACTAAAACACACACTGACAAACAGCAGATGGAAAATTACAATCATACTTGCTGACAAGGAAGCCCAGCTTTAGACTGGCTTTATCACCTCTTTTTCTTGAATAGACACAGGGAATTCTCAATTCTGCTGTTTCCCTCTGGATGGCTCCTCACTCTGAAGCACATTAGGGGAAAGCTTTATTCCCCCAGACTGTGATCCTTACCGTCCCTGGGGTCCTTCCACCAAGCAACCTGACTCCATTTGCCTGTAAAGGTACCTGGTCAGCAAGTCACCTGCACGTCATGAGCCAGGAAAACACTTCAGAACAGTGGTGACCAAGGGATTAAGATTCTCACCACCCGCAGCTCTCGGATGACAGCCACAATCCTGCCCAGCACAAACAGGGGCAGTCAGGAGCATGGAGCAGAAACAGCACAAGATAAAAACGAATGCAAACCTGTCCTTTCCTTCCACTGGGCAAAGGCCCCATCATCATCAAAACACCAAAGCACACAGACATCCTTGCTTAACTCCAAAGCGCCTTTGGCAAGACGTGAATGAAAAACTCGGACAGTTCAGTGCACAAGTCTAGCACCAAAGGTGCCTCCAAAGGTCAGCAGAAACCAGCTGTCCAGGAGAGACACCGGTGGGATGTCTAGATTTGCTGAGACTCCTCCCCGTCTCATCTTTCTTCCGACAGGGTCTCCACAGGTAGCCCAGGCTGGCCTCAAACTCACGGTGATCCTCTCGCTGCACCTCCTGAGTACTGGGATGACAGGCCTGTGCCTGGCCAGTAGGTTCTTTCACTGCCTGTACCGCAAGCCTCCTGCAGGCACCTGGCACAGTGAGAATCTTATTGAAACTCTTAATGAATAGGTAAGCGATATTCTCTCATACCGATGATGCTACGTATTTCAGGTAGTTTCCGGTTTTCCATTATTAAGCGATAAATTCCCAGTGGGGAGTTTCATGAATACTTGGTGGACATGCACCTTTTTCCCGAGGTAGGGTCATTACCCTGGGCGGGGCCTTACTGCAGAGTTATGAGGTCAAAGGAGGAGGCCAGTTTTGAGGCTCCCGTCAGCACATTACTGCAAGAATATCCCTACCTACGTGTGCATCTCTGAACTTCTTGCTGGTCTTTCCCTAGCACTTCTGGTTCTGCAGAACGCCGTTTGCCTATGCTTTGTTAAACTCCACAAGGGAAACCAAAACAACTCCTGATGGTTATCAGCCATCTGAATTTACCGCTGTGGATCACCTTCACGTGGTCCTTTGTGCACTGTGTTTCTGGGCATGAATGTTTTCTTATTGATATGCACAAATTTTTCACATTCTCAGAATAACAGCTCATTTTTATCCTCTCTTTTCCTATGAGTTTTTATTTTGTTTATCATTGTCACGTACAGGTATTTCTGAGTAGTCATTGTTTTAATCTACCCATTTCCTTTACCAGCCCTTTTGGTTGTATACATATTTTGTTCCAGCCTAAAATACGAAGTACTAGATTTTGTTCCTTTTTTGTCCGAGAAAATGATTTTATTGGAACATTTTAGGTTTACATAATGATCACGTACGTCACAGAGTTTGTACCTATCCATGATATAACTAGATTCTTTTTTCCAATTCCCCTACCCTCTCTTCAACCCTTCTTCCCCTCCTTATTTTTCTTAATTTCTTTTGCACTTACTATTTAAAAATCTACTTGGAATTTTATCTTTGGTGGCAAGATAGTTCAATTTTCATAGTGGGAAGTTTGCACAACACAATTTATTAAATAGTTCAGACTCCCAGAACTGAACATGCCCATTTGTCAGCTATTAAATTTGATGTACCTCTTTTCCTTGGGCTTCATGTTATGAGCTATTCATCTATTTATCTCTTCTCACAAAATGTTGTTGGTGTCCTTAACACTATTGGTATTTAAATACACTTTATGAGCCTATAAGTCAATTTTATTGTCATTTTTCTACACCTAATTTTTTAAAAACTATTTTTGAGTCTTTGAGAGATTGAAAACACACAGAGAGAACGCAGAGGAGAAAATACAAGGAGAGAAATCAGAAATCCAAGCAGCTGAGACGTCTGCAGCACCCTCGGAATCCAGCAGGCCATTTCTATCCTGCTTGCAAGTCAGGACTGAGCTGGGCTGAACCAGCGATCATTCTGAGGCTGTCAAGCCTTACCCTCCTGCTCTGATTTGTAGCTGAAGCTCAAAGCTGTCTTTCATCTCTGCCACCTTACACTGTGCATGCAAAAGAGGAAGAGATTGCTCCAGAGATTCAGCAACTCACCCAAGGGCAAAGAATTGCTTTGTGGAAGTTTCCAGCCTCTAAGCAAAGTTTGCAATTATACAGCTGAACTCTAGACAGACATTGCTTTTTTCTCTCTCTCCTACCTTCCTAATCCTGCTTAGAGATCTAGGTAACAGTATGCAAATCGGGTAGGATAAAAGTCAGCTGGAAAGCTGGCAGACGGGGAAGGACTCAGCCATAAGCAGTGCTGGCATCAGAGAGCCAGTGACCGGGGCCAAGTCCTCAGGGACTCACAGCGGCCGTCTTCCCTCCTTGAGCGTTCAAGTACCCAGTCAACGATCTCAGCTCTCCAGAGCTTTCAGAAACCTAGCGTGGGATTCTAGGTTCCTTTAACAGGCACCACACCAAAGTAATACCCAAAAAAGCTCCACAAAATGAATAACGAAATGACAGTACGTGAGCGAGGTAGTAAGATCTAGTGTTAATTTTTTGCTCTACTCACTACAGTTTTTGAAAAATTGAGGAGCTGCAATTACACATGAAGATGCTAATTTTCTCCAACTTCTTCACATCAGTGCGAATCTGCACATGGGACCAAGGCTCATTTACTTCTACCTGTGCAAACTACGGATCCAAGACGGCTTCGAGACACTCAGTGATGACCAGGGTTCACTTCCGGCTGTCCCTGCCCCTTGACCTCCTGCAAACAAATTCCTGATTATTCTGGCCTCCTCTCAGTCTCTCTGTCTGCCTCTCTCTGTCTCTCTGCCTGTTTTTCTCTCTCTCCCTTCTACAGACTCTAGCTGCCCCATCTGAGGGTGGTATTTGAAACTATCTTCAAAACCATTTCTAGTCAAAATCTTAAGATTCTTTCAGAATCAGGTCTTTCCCTGACATACTTTCTTAGGATTTGGATTCTCCCACTGTGACAGAAAGTTCAAAATGTAAAATCTGTCTAGCAGCTTCTTTGAGACAGGGACACTCATCCGGGCCACCCTATAAGGAGACCACCGAACCCAGTCAGCCTCGACTGACTGAGTCCTGCATTATGATAAACAATCCCTCTAAATGGATCAGGCCAATTTGCCCAACAACATATAATGTAGGCTATAACTGATTCGCTATTGGCTTTTGTACTTTCTGTTTGCAAACCCCACACAGCCAAAACCAACTCGGGGCTGGTGATTTGGGACTGGATTCCCACCAGCCCGCCAGTGTAATAAATAGTTTGCTTTCCAGTTCCTTGATACACAGCATCTTGCTTTTGGTTCAGTGCCGGGTTTCCGAAACACCACAAGTCCATTCACAGTAAATGCGCTTCTTCTTAAGGGTCAGTATGACCTCCAGGTACTGTGGATTATGGGACACTCTGAGGCCATGAGATTCTTTTAGTTTCTTGTCTTTAACCCTCAGAATTCCAGATGGACCCTTCAAAATGCAATTGTTGCTTCAGCTCCCTCCCCCTCTTCCCTTCTGCCTAAGTCAGCCTACAAATCCCCACTCCTGGGTTCAGTCACCTTTCTGTCTTTCTGCTTCTCTGTGAGCAGACTAGCTCTGGGAAGCACCATTCTTCATTTTCTGAGGACACTGTTGACTTTGCATATCAAAGAATCCCTTGATGAAATACCCACAGTTTTATTATGAGGATGGTTTCTCATTGTGTTCTGTCCACACACCATTAGTCCTGATATTAGGACAGCTAGAAACACTCATTTCCAAGATGAATAGATGTTCCCACCTAAGGCAATGCAAGACAAAACATGCATATTCATGAGGAAAACTGGTAGCTCCCAAATATTTAACTGATTTTTTAAAAATACTTCTTCACTAAAAGTAATCAGAAGTTCTGGGAATAGGTGAAGCCCTGAGTCACTACCTTTCTTGGGTCTGTGAATCAAACCTTTGGTGTCCAGATGACTGGTTTGGTTTGGTCTCATCATTAATTTCAATATTGGCACAATAGTCACAGTAACCTCTAAGTGGGAGGCGATTCTGTAATGCTCAGTACTGGGTCTGGTACGTGTCCTGTGTTTCCTGCACCATTTTCTCTTCCCTAAGGCAGCTGCTCTCAGTGGCTGTCTGTTTCAAAAATCTAGAGATCAGAATTTAAGAGAGTTCTTTTTATTTATTTTTTTCCATATGAAGGATGCAGACATTATGTACTAAATATGTCCCTGGTAAGAAATATCCTCTTTCAGTGAAGGAGCCCTGGAAAATGCACTTGAGAGGTCTTTATCTGAGCAATCAATTTCTTTAGACAAGTGCAAGGATGAATTGCTGTGTGTGTCACTGCCCCAGCACGCTCGGCCTGGCCTGTTTTGCTGTTTGTTTCATGTTCTAGATCCTAAGATTGCTAACCTCATTCTCCTTTCCTTCGCGTTATTGCAACCTCAGTGGAGGACTGTAGCACATCTCAGTTTAAAATATGCTGTTATTTTGCGATTATGCACAACATCGGTTTTTACATTGCTTTTTTCTTCAGCCTATTTCTGTTCGGTTTGTTTACAAATAAAAGGTGAGATTGGAAAGAAGACACTAAAGTTTTGTGCTGAATGATGCAATTTTATGTAATGCAACTTGTTCATACAGATCTCTGACATTTAAGCAGAAATCCAGACGTCCGTGAAAACTTTTCAGAGGTAAGTTTACAGTCCTGTTTGTATCTTGTCTTAGTATCGTTCTGTCCAGCACCCAGCTGTCAGTCACCTGTCCCTCCTCCAGGGCCCGAATTGGACTCTGAGAATAGAGCACTGCAGAGGAAGCTGTGGTTAGGCATATCCAGTTCTCTGCATGACAGTTTCAAAGAGAAGCATTTGCTTTAGTGATAGGAGCAGTACTTTCTATGCCCATGCTCCCAAGAGTTCATCTGAAAATGCTACAGTTAGAGCAAGCTGCTTTCATGAACGCTTTTAGTTAGCATTGTTCTGTGGTTACTCTACTACTATACTTTGCTAAAACGAAAAAATTGAAGATTCAGCAAGTCATTCATTATCTACTGTTCTGTAGAGCAAGGAGTTGAAGGGAAGGGAATTTAAACTTCACAGAAGAAAGCAGTCCACCTGTGGGAATGAGGTGAGCCCCGAGGTGGGTGCGTCAGGGTCAGTGTGAGTACTGAGAACAGAGGCACAGGGGAAGTCAAAGGTGTGGGTTCTTGAACAGTCTTCATGAGAGCGACAGGGACACTTATGACTGACAATGGGAACGGTCCTTAACTGCCTTAATTTGCCCCAGAGAAAGCAGCAGTTGCCAGCTTGGCTCCTGCCCACGTTCCCAGTGTAGCCTGGATGCACTCGGGTGCTGTTCGCTTCCCTTGGGAAGGAATGGGCAGGAAGGAAGACCCAGTCCACTGATTCGTGTTCGTGCCGATGCTGTGGGGGGAATCTCAGCTTTCCTGCTGCCTCTTTTTCTATGCCACACCCTTTCCTTTTCTCTTTTCTGATCCCAGGATTGGTTTACCGGATTCCATGTCCCTTCCCTTGGTTCCATGACAGAGGCATCAATAGGCCAAGTGGTCATATCCCCAGGCTTCCATGCAGCTCCTGATGGTTGTGTGACAGACCTGTGACCAGACCAGTGTTAGCAGGTCCCCTCTCTCTGCTCTTCCCTTGCCTGTTGTTATAGCTTGTATCTTGATGTCTCCTAAAGTCTCATGTACTCATAGGTGAAGCTTTATGGAGCTGGCAGGATCCAGGGCATGTTATACTGGGGTTAAGATGTGTGCAGCTAGATTAGCCCACTGGTTGGAATTAGCATGGTGGAACCACTAGAAGGGCTAGTAGCCAGGGCGGAATAAAGGGGAAAGGCACCCTGCCCACTGCTACTGCCCATTATTACCTTCCTGCCTCCCCTGCCATGGACTGTTTCTCCTCTGTAAGGCCCCTCTGCCCTGGAGCCAGCTGACTATGGACTGAAACCTCTACAAACTGTGAGCTACAATAAAATTTTCCTCCTTTCAGTTTTGGTGTTGCATTTTTTTGTCTCAGCCATGGAAAAAATAACTAAGACACCTGCCTTTGATGCAGCCTCGTGACGGAGGTACAGCAGGAAGACTGACCATGAGGTTGTAAAGCAGCCCACTGAACACAGACAAGAAGGGAGAAACACCAGGGAAGTGCAACACTGACCCTGCTTCAGCTGTCTCTGAGCTTTCTGCGATGTGGGGCAAATTAAATGCACATGTAGCATGGTCAGAGGCGTTCCACACCTCTCACAGCTGGACCCAGGTTCTGCTGATACAGCCTTTCTCACCGATAAGCCATGAGACAGACACACATCATCTTCAAGTCACCGACACCATTTCACAGCAGCCCTGAGTGAGAAATGTGGCTGCTACACCTTGGGGCAAGCTTTGAATTCTCCTAAATGAATCTAATGAGGTCCCTTTCCACTTCAGGGTCAGCTGTCACAGGGAACTCCCCCAGTTTTCAGGTCTCGTCTGATGGAGATGAAAGAACTGAGACACCATACATTGTGAGACCTGCAAAAACCACGAGTCGGGGCCCTGTCTTACCTCTCTCTACCCGTCCTCATGCTGTGTCCCTGTCACAGCCAATCAGCAAAAGACATTTTCCTGTTTTAGATCAAGGAAAGATCTTAGCTATTAGAGAAAATCTTATGTCATTAAAAATCTAGTGCTAATGCCCGTAAATTCTGTCTGTCTTCAAAGATTCATTTTTTCTCTTACAGTTGAAGCGTCACAGATAGCAGGAGTTCCTCTTAAAGGGTATTTATGCTACCCTAAAGTTTGCTGAGACCACACCAGAGGTATAAGGTGGACCCACTTGACAGCTGTTTTTGAATTAGAGCATTTTCTTTTGCAGCAACCAGCATTATGTAATCTGTTCACCAAGAATGATAGAGTAATTAAAATGATTGAGACAGAGAAACCGCAGTGCCACAGATGTCACTACTAATCCTCAAGGGCTGAACGGGGCTGAGGATCAAGCCAAGGGATTCTCTGAGCTTACTGAGGATATGGTAATTCTCTGTCCTCATCTAAAGGGATTCGGCTGTGTAGTGCAAACGCACCATGAATGAGAACCCTCCTCTCTCAGCAATCCCAGATTCACCCCTTTCCTGCTTCCTCAGCACTGCTATTTCTAACTCAGGCTCCCTATTTCTGTGACCCCCTAATCTCCCATCTTGCTTTCTGTCTGGAACCATGGTCCCTGTTCTCAGCTCTCACCTCTGAGCTGACCCCCGGGATTCACCCCTGCAGCTCACACTACCACTCCGTCCCCTGCACAGTAACCCAAAGAGCAAGTCCAAGGCCTGCAGAGCTCAGAGGTGGACATGTGGTCACTCACCGGGGAGCAGACCAAACCCACTCCTGTTCTCTGCTGGTAGAGACCGTGAGATCATCTTCTGTGCCCATGTGTGTTCCCATTTTCTGTCCTCTTCTTTTTAGGACAATTCTGCCAGGGATGAAGACTCTCAGTTTTCATGCACCTGTGAACGTTGTAGGGGTTGAACCCGAGGTCTTTGCATGCTACACCACTGCTCTGCCATGGAACTACACCCCCAGCCTGAGGTCTTCACTTTTGTAGGATGTTTTTTCTACCTTACCAGATCTTTGTTCTTACTTAAAGTAGGTCCTACCGCTCTCTTTTTGTTTGCAGGATTTTGTATCAGAATTCTGCTGTCATTGTTATTCTTGTTTCTTTTTTTAAAAAAATTATTTTAAAAAGCAAAACAGCAAAAAGGATAGAAACAGCACAGAGTTTAAAAAAATAGTAGGAAATAAACACTAGTTAACATATAGCCTATTGTTAGCTTAGAAGTAGTTGTTCAGGTTACAAGATTTAGGCATTAAAAAAAGCTGAAAGAGTAATATGATATTCTTGTGTATTTTTGGAAGCTAACATATTCTACCCTTGGGTCTGTTTTCCAGATTTTCTCTTTGGTTATCAGAAATTTATACATGACATGCTAGCAGGGTGTGTATCTACGGGGTATACACGAGCACATGTGTGCTGGGGGGGACATTACACTTGCTACCCTCCCAATGTTGTGGTTTACTTTAGTTTTGTTAAAGCTGAGCTTGCCAATCATCATTTCTCCCACTATGTCTCCCACTCCTTATTTATGTCACTGTGTGATTCCGGTTATTCATACATGACGCCATTTGATTTTGTTCTACGGTTTTTGGATGCTCCCTTTCTGTTCTAATGCTTTTGTTTTTCATTCCTCTTCCTTCTGTCTTCACTTTGGGAAGTTTCTATCCTGTGTCTTCAGGTTCAGCAGCTTCTCATCAGCCATATTTAACTCTACTCCAGAACCCATCAGAGGGATTTGTCGACAATGTCAGGCTTTCTGTTGTGTTTTTATTCGTAGCACTTCCCGCTGGTCCTGTCCCCTAATCCCCATCTCACCTTGTTTTGCATGTTGTCATATCTGCAGCCCTTTCCATTTTAGCCACTAACACGTCATGTAGAACGTGTTTCATTGCCAGATAACCTGCAGATATCGTCACATTTGAATCTAGGTCCCATGGTAGTTTTGCCACTTTGGGTGAGATTTTTCTTCTTGCCTTTTGATCTGTCTCATGTTTTTGGTTTTTGGTTTGTGTTTTTGTAAAATCTGGACATAAGCAGAGCAGAAAAAATAAAGCTTGGTATAGTTAGAGAAAAGCACACATTTAATGAGAGCTCTGAGGCTTTAAATTTGAAAATTTGTGCTACTCTGATCTAAGAAAAAGCAAGTTTGGTTTGGGGTTCACTTTGAATCCTTTTCTCCTGCAGATGCTTCACAGAGGCTGGAGAGATGCTTCTGGTCAGGTATCTGGTATTGATCTCTGTTGCTTCCTTTCCTCTTAGCACAAGCCACCAGTGACCCAGTGTACACTTTGGCAATTTTCCATCCAGACAGAGCATTTTCTCCATAAAGCAAAGTTGGAAGGAGCTTGGCTGGATTTTCCAGAAGCTGCTCCCCACACCCCCAGCTATGGTGAGTGTGTTAGGGGAGGGGTTGAGCTTTGGGTTTTTCCTTGTTCCTGCTTATGAATATCTGGTTGTTTTGGGAGGAAGTTTATAAAGAACTGCAAATCTCCTGAAGCACTGCAGCCTCTAGAAGCCTCACACTCTCACATCAGTGCATGTCTTAGACTGCCCAGATTGTACTAAACTTTCCGTTGGCATCACTGTTGGTTGCTTGTCTCTTGTTGCTGAGACAAAATACCCAACACCCAAAATGAAGGAAGGAAAGGTTTATTTAGCTCACAGCTCGTAGAGGTTTCAGTCCATAATCAGCTGGTTCCAAGGCAGGGTAGCATGGCACCTGGGTACCTGGGCACTTCAGGGTGGCATAAGACAGCAAAAGAAGTTAGAGCAAAAGAGGGGAGAACAAGCCCCTACTTCCTCCCTTACATTGTAAGCAGGCTACACCCCTTGGTTGGGTGTAGCACTCACCATCTCTTGCCAACCTCTGGCACAGGCTCAGGATGTTTACAAAGCGAGGACACTGCTCCCCTGCTGAGTCACTTAGCCAAACTTCTAAACTTCTCAAGTCGACACAGTGTATCAATCATGATAGCATCTCTTTGGTTCACACAGCCTCCCTGGGCCTGTTGTTTCTCCTACTGATTTTGAGATGTCATTTTCTCCAAAACCTGGTTTTCTGATGAGTCCAAGAGAAGCCTTAGATTTTCAGTTGTTCACATTTTTAAAAACTTTTATGTAAAAAACAGGATAGACATGACACAGAATGTAAAAACATAGAAAATTAACACTAATATATTTCATGTTGTTATTTTAGAAGTAGTTGTTCAGCTTACGAGATTTAGGCGTGAGAAAAAAATGATCAAGCAATCAAATAATAAAAGCACAAAATGTTCTTTTGGATGAACTAACAGAGGTTAGTACTATAGCTATCTAGTTTGTTCACATATACATATAACCTTTCCCCTACCCCAGTTCTTTCCTTTGGAGCACTTTCTCTCCCTTTTGTTGTGTCAATGCAAGTGATAAATGTCTAGCTCGTTATATATTCAAGTGTAATTTGAAATATCTGTATCTATAGTAAAAGCAATACTGTGTTATTCCTCCTATACTACAAAGAAAGTATATAATCTATACAAGGGGTCTGACAACGTTTCCAGTGGAGACAAACACTCCGACACCCCCTCTTTATTTAGGGAGGACTTAATCATGTGGGCGATCCTACACTGCACAAGTCAGAAAAGAAGGTTCAAGAAGCCGGGTCTCTATGGATTTTTCCTGTAAATCATAGCTTGTCTACTTTCAGGCAGAACAAAACTGAGAACTCATGTCCTACTTTCAAGCTGTTATATTTTCCACAAATCAATGTCTATTTAAAATCATCACCTGCAAATATCTTTACTTCAGCTCTTTCAACATGGATAATTTGAGGTTTAAGTTATGAATTAGTAATCTTTGTGGCTTAGAGAGCATTTAGTCATGACAAATTCTAAGTGAAGTTTAGATGCTATTGAGGACATAATCATCATGGTAGATCGTGGTCTTCTGACAGAGGAAGATGAATACAAACTGAATAATAGAGAATTTCAAGAACAGAGATAGTCACAGGAGTGCACAGTAGGCTTCTTTTGGGGCACTCCACCATAGGACCCCAATACTGAAATGCTGGAATCTTGAAATTATGAAAGTTGAGGGTGCCTAGGGCAGCTCAAGTTATATGGGAGAAATCACACAAAGGACTCATTCCTCAAGGCCATATGAATGAATTTTTCTGAAAGTTTGAAAGTCAAAGTAGATATCCTCATTAATTACCATTAAGTACTGAGCATTTATTTCTGTGATTTGGGAAGCATGTCATTGGAGATAGAACTGTGCAGGTTTTCCTAGTTAGCTACTGTGTGAGTTAGTGTTACATTGCTGTAACAAAATGTTTGAAGCTGAGTATGTTACACAGGAAAGAGGTTTTGGACTCCCAGCTGTTGAGGTAGAGTCATAGACACATCTGGAGATGGCTGTTTTGCTGGCAGAGTCCCGAAACAGTGCAGATACTATGTGGACAGAGAGGGAGGATCCATGCATATGTGTGGTGTCTCTCCCTCTTCTTGAAAGTCTCAATATTCAGGTGATGAGGATTAGACAGAGCCATCCCAGCCTAAGGCTGCAGCTCTGAATGGCGAAACATGCACACGCTTCATTCCTCGCATTGGAAATCAAATTTCAACACGTGAGCTTTTTACAGAACACTCAGATCTGTCCAGATGACCTGACCTTCCAGCTGGCTCTGTTTCCAACATATGTAACGTTAGCACCGATGCTTCTGTGCCTGGAGCCAGGAGGCCTCCCAGGAAAGAGCAGGAGTGGCCACTGCCCTGTGCTGCAGGGACACAAGGACTTCACCCCCAGCTGCTTCTTGCATCATTTCTCACAGTACTCAGAGACAGCTACACAAGTCCGTGGCTACCCTCAGGTGCAAATCCTGATGGCGTCCACTGACTGGCATCCAGGCAGCGTCCAGCAGGGTAAAGGAAGAGTCTAGTTCTGTGCCAGTATTATGAAATTTTTAAAAATACCACTTAATTACCATGTGGAATGCACCCCTGGACAACGATCAAAGAAAAGTCCAAAGCAGTGACACAGATAGTGTTGCACAGATGCATTTGCTGGAGCCACACTTGAATTATAAACCATTCTGGGCATTTGGGAGAAAAAATTTTAAAAATATGAGTGCGTTGGGGGGGTCAAATTGATGGAACATTCAAGAATCCTAACTTAGTAATTAACCATCTCAAATTATTGTCACTGAAAAAAAGAAATTCCCATCCTACAATTTTTCAGCAGATCTGCCACTTCTAACCCCTAATCTAAATTTTTTGTCCACTTGGCTTCCCTTCTCATTAATGAATGCCAAATAACTAGATGGCATTGAAGCACACCGCACTGGTGGTATTCATTTAGAGGAAATAAATATCAAGATTGCTTGTCATGCATGACCTAAATAGCTACTAGATGCATACTGTTCCAAAATCCTGAATATGCCCCTGGCCCAGATAGAAGAGACCAGCATCTGTACCAAAAGGCAAACTCGTGAAAACGTCTCCAATCCCAACACAGTCTCACAGCTCTGAGTGTATGACTGTGTCATGTTACATTTACTGTTTGTCAGTGCCACTCTGTGATTTGGTTAGGGGTCTCCAAAAGGACAGCATGTTGAAGGCTTGGTCACCAACCTATGGCACCTTTGAAAGGCTAAGAAACACTTAAGAGAATGGAAATTAGGGGCCGGGGATTTAGCTCACTGGCATAAGCACCTGCCTTGCAAGCAAGTGCGAGGTCATGAGTTCGATCCCCGGTACCAGAAAAAAAAAAGAATGGAAATTAGGGCGACAAGGTACACGCATGAAGGAGCTGTTGGGACTTGAGCCCCTTCTCTCCTTTGCTTCCAAGTCAAGATGAGGAGAGAGGCCTTTTTGACCACAGGCAAAGGCATTGGACCAACCAACCAGAGGCCAAGACTCCAAAACCAAGAGCTGGAATAAACCACTGTTCTTTGCACGTTGATTTTCTCAGATGTTTGTTACAATCGTGGGAGGTCAAGAAGCACAATGACCCTTCTTGCCTCTTCCTTTCTTTTTTTTAATATAGCAACATCTTCACACACATCAGGTTTAAAGGTGCGTGAGGGAATTTCTGAAAGGCCACACAAGAACCTTGACATAGTTATTTCTAAGGCTGTGGAATTTTCTTCTCTGAAAAATAATCATTTTCCCAGTCACACTGGTATTATAACAGTTACCTTAAACAAGGCAAAAGTTAGCGAGAAACAGCATTTATCCCACGGCGGTGCTATCAGCCAGTCATTCAGTGCTGAATGGAAGTTGATCACGTGATCACGGTTTCTAATTTCCACAAGCAGAAGTGATTTCAAGTAGAGGTAACACACTGCAGTCACACTGCTAAAGAGGACAAGGTGTACAGTCTCAGTGAAGAACTGATGGCCTCAGCACCCAAGGCTTTAGGGTGTACTTCACCCCATTAAAAATTTAAAGGGGTTTATCAAAATTACAGGAATCAAATAGAGGAAAATAAAGTGGGGTGTTTTTTTTTGTTTTTGTACCAGGGATTGAACTCAACTGTGCACTTACAAGGCAGGTACTTATGCAGCTGAGCTAAATCCCCAGCCCCTACGAAATAACTATTTCTAATGACCATATTCTATACATAAAGCATCTGAGTGGATCACAAGACTGGCCTCTGAGAGCTGGCACTTTAGAGGCCAAAGAAGGAGATGTGATTTGGTCTTGTGTCCTGTCAGAGTGAGTCCTTCCCGACTTCCTGGCACATTCCCACCCATGCCTCATGCTCCACTGCCTTCTCCTCAAGGCAGCCAGCGAGGGTCTCTTTACTCTACGTGCGTCAGATCTGATTGCTGAACATTTCTACGTTCCCAACACCCACCTCGGAATTTAGAATGTAGGGATTTCAAATGTGTTTGCAAAAAGAAAAGTCAAGAGCTAATCACCACGGGCCTTGCTAGCAGCATCCATGGGCCACAGCATTTATTTATCAACAATTTACTTTGCTATTATTTTCTCCTCTAAATTCTCCATGTGTTAATGAAAAGCACTTTAGTTAAGTACTTATTAAACAAACAATTACTAAACAGGCATGTAAGGGCCTGTTCTATCATTGCTCTAAAATAAAATGATCTATGGAGAGCTACAAGTAGAATCCCAAATCATGTGTCTCATGGCTTGGCACAAGTGATAATTTCATAACACAGGTGTGACCTGGTTAGCAGCTGTGCACTTTGCTAATTGCTGTGAGGTCGATAGTTTTAAGATCAGTATAAGCACACTAACATCAGCAAAGGGGATGAACAACATCCGCTTACCTAATTCGACCGAGGGGCCGTCTTTCTGGTTTACTCACTTGCGAGGTTGCGAATTTGCTCAGACTAAACTCCAGTTCTGAAAAGAGGAATACGTTGCTGCAGGTGGACCTGAGGGCTCTTCTCATCATCTTCCTTGGCTCATTTATCCTGTCAGTTGGGTGGCCGTGCTCCTATTCGGGCCTCCAGGGAGGCCTGGTGGACGGCTCCAGCCCTCTGTGATTTCACTCTGCCCCCATGAAGTGTGGATGGCACCCTTGGCTGTAAGGTAGAAGGTGTCCTCGCCTCCTCTGCTGTTCTCCAGCCCCAGGAGGTGAACGCTTCTAATCTTGGTGACTCCAGTAGCTATGGCCCTCATCTGCCTCTCTCTCCTCAACTGTGGCTAAATTTGGGGCCCAGGACTGACTGGCTGGCTGGGGGATGGGGTCTTCTCTTTCCTTCTTTGGGCCGCAGTTCCACTTCTATAAAACAGCTGTACACAGATGCTACCCCAAGCAGAAACGCCAAAACAATGCCCAGGATTTGGAGGCAGATTTGTTTTGCACTGATCAGGATCATTTCCAGAGTATCAAGCCCTGATCTGTGGTGGTCTAGGGCTTATATGGGATAAGCAAGAAGGAAGTGCAAAAGCAGAACTTGGCTTGTCAGTTGGGTGTTGCTCTAAACACTCTGCATCACAATGACCAGCTGTTTCTAAAGACAGGAGCAACTGGAACTGGAACAGGAACTGTTACCTGGGCAACTAAGAAACTGAAGTAGACTGGCTGGAGGTGCATTTTCTGTTACACCAGAACTATAGAAAATTCTCACATTTAAAAAAAATTACATTCTTCTTAGCTCCTTGGGATTGGTTTTATTTCTTAGGTCACATCTTATTTTTTAGCAGGATGATACATATGTAGGTTTTTAAAATGAAACAAAATAAAGAAAAAAATCACATTTTCCCCCACTGGCAAGAACAGATGGTGGTCAGTATTTGAGGATGTGAAATTAGCCTTTGATCTATAAAGCAAATAAAAAAAAAACACTTAGAATAAAGAACTAAACAATGCAGGGCTTGGTGAGAATAAAAATGCATATAATTTCACTGAAAATCTCTTCCATTTCTGAGAACTGATAACATGTATTTTATCATAGAAATGTAACATAGAACACTGATCAAATCCAGAATTACCCTGAGGGAATAAGAAGAGGTAATGGGTGTGTGTATGTGTGTGTGATATCTTTTTTTTTTTTTTTTTGGTTCTGGGGATCGAACTCACAACCTCGCTCTTGCCAGGCAGGCGCTTATGCCACTGAGCTAAATTCCCGGCCTGGATATCCTCATTTTTTAATATTAGCAAGTTTTCAAACAAGAAATCAGGCAATGAACCCACTGTTTAGAAACTTTGGTGTACTCCATAGCAAGTAGAAAAGGTCAAAGGTTAAAATGGTTGTCCGGGCAAACTAATATCACAAGTAAATTTGTAAAAGTATCTATTTCTTATAAGCTGTCTTTATATTAAAACAGTTATTCCAAGCTTCTCTTCTGTCTTGAAAATCTTGGGTTTTCTGGAACTTTCTTGAGGTGTTCTAATTCTTTACTGAGACCTTCCAAACTTGTTTTAAGGCTTTTTTCCTCAGTTTGAATGATAACATTTGTGACTGCTCATGGGAGAACTTTTAACATAGCTGCCTTAAAATTTTGGTCAGTTAAATTCACTGTCTCTGGGTTTTTTGAGTTAGCATACACTGATTAGCTCTTTTTCATTTAGCTTGTGATACCTAAATTTCTCTATTTTTTTTATAAATATACCAGTCATATTGGCCAAAAGCCCACCATACACTGGGAGGAACATGTGGTTTTATTCTGAGATGCCCAGGATTAGGACTTCACCTAGGAATTTGGAGGTGGGAATAGGATTCAGCTCAAAAAACTATTCAGATGAGGTCCCACGCAGTATGGTTTCCAGAGCTTTCAGGAAACACTGCAGCAGCTTCTCAGCTGTCTTTGGCTGCCTGGATGAGGTTTCTCCTCACTGGGACAAGTGGCAGGTGAGCCACCTGCCTACGGGGCCACGCGTGGTTTGCAGAGATAGTAGATGGCGTGGGGAACTGATTCTCTTTGCAGAGTATGTGAAAGGCAGACACAGTATGGACAAATCTCCACACAAAGGCTTTTATCTTGGGGATGATAAAGAGTAGGATTTCAGTTGGTAGGGGACACACAGGCCCAGGTGGGAGTGGCCTCTGGTTGGTCCAAGCACAAAAGAGAAGATAGAGGCTGCTGGTGAGGGGGGAAGGCCCCATGGGGTCCTCTGGGTCCTGGGCCTAGGGGTGAAAGCTGGCGAGTTCTGATCAGTCAGTTCTGGGGACACTGGGTAAACTAGTTTTAAAGCTGCAGCAGAACCTAGTGTGGGGATGTGCTGTCATCACCCTAGCATTGTGGGAGACGCAGGCAAAAGGACCCTTCAACCCCAGCACGGGGAACTTAGCAACTTGGGGAGACCCTGTCTCAACATAAAAAATCAGAAGTGCACTGGGGATGCAGTTCTGCTAGAAAAATAAAAAGAAGTCACAGTACGCTGGTTCTTTCAATGCACCACCCCCCCAAAATCTGCCCAGGATAAGTTCCTTGTGTGAGTGCTTGGCTGACCTTAAGAAAGGTTCTGGAAGCGGGCAAACCCCATGTGAAGTGCCAACCCCCCAGGCCTGCTCTGACTCTTTGTCTGTATTTGACACAAGTGACTTCATCTTGAATCTGACAACTTTCACAAGTGCTACCGAGAATAAAAGCCACTGCCCTTTTGTAATACAACAGTAAATAGTGTAGCGTAGCAATGTTCACTTTCAGTCTAGGTCCTAACTCTCTATGGAAATGAATATTTAATCTTCCTTGTTGGGATCTTTTATTAATGATGAGCCAAAGAAAAATAATCATGTCTCATATATCAAAAGTGTACGATTTTATCTCAGTTCTCTTCTATTTCATCTCCTCGCTACTCATTAAAAACAAGATGGTTTGGAAGGCTGGCTGTTCACTGGCCATCAGCTCATATTAAATTGATAAAAACTCCCCGAGGCTGTGGTCACCAGTTCAACTATTAGGAAAAATGAAACAGAAACACACAGCAAACTGCAGCCTACCTTCATGTGCTAATACATTCGCTTTGCATTTTCAAAGGCAGAGTTTTCTAAAGAGCTGACATGCTTCCTCTTGTACCAGCAATACACATTTTAGTGGTACCACTGTGGCTTCAGCTGGGCCCAGTAAGTCAAACTGCAGAGTTGTGTTTGGAGGTGGCAAACGTCTCCATGACCCAGGCTGACATGGGGGTCCTCTCAGACCAGCGACTCCAACCCTGTGCCAGTACTAGTCCCACACGTTGTCACAGGCAAGCACCCCTGCTCCGAAATCTTAAAGACCCTGATTTCTATCATTGTGCACATAGAAAAACACAAGTTTGGTGCTGGAAAATGCATCTTATTTTAAAGGCTTCCTAAGTAGTATAATTCACTCACCAGCTTGCTTCTCCTAAGTTCTCCCAATGCAACAGGTGCAAATTTTTAAAAAGTGGGTAGCATAGCTGCATGAAACAGTTTCTGACAAATTTCTCACTTGTGTTTGTTCATTTTCTTGTATGCCTAAAAATCTCCATTAAAATTATTTAAAGGAGTAATTATATTATTATTGTATTGTGCTGTATTATTTTAGTTAATCGTATCTCAACACCAGTGGTTTTCAGTGTCAGTATAACTTTACTTATTGTTTTAATGCCGTTAAAACTTCACAGCCATGCAAGAGGTTGCCCCAGAAAGGTAGATGACAAATTTCATTGCTATAAAACATCTCATTATGCAAAATGACAGAAGGCTAATTCTCAGGTGCAGAGACAAACGGTGAAATAAAATGCAAGTGTCAAGAAGCCACTCAGCTTGGATGAATGGTTAATTTTAAGCCACAAAAGAAGCAAAGACAAGAAGAGGTTTATTCGAACAGAGGAAACAGAATGAGCACGAACCCCAAGGAGGTGCAGTTTCAGGGACAGGGATGGGGACAGCCAGGCCAGAGGAGTCACACCCTGCTGATGTTGTGGTCTCTTGTTCCCCAGAACCATAAATGAGCAGATTTGGGGGTGGTGGGGAGGCAGGGGTGATAATCTTGCCATAGATCTTTAGAAGAGAGTTGAGACTCAGTAGGTACAAGATGGGACCCAAAAATACAATGTATGTTTATGTTTTTAAAAATGCATTGCCATAAAAGACAGTTCACACCAAGAATCCCTTTTTAAAAACTCCTGCTCACTTTAAACATGCTTCCTTCCACTTTCAGGAGCAGCTGTGGAGTCCTCTTTCTTGAATTCCTCAGTTGCACTATTGTGGCTGCCTCGATGTCCTGAATGGATTTGTGGCCAATTTATCTTTCATGTTCAGCTCTTCCCTGGGGAACAACCAGAGGTCAAATGGTGCCAGAGTGAGTGAAGGGAGTGGATGAGGACACTGAACTGTGTTGACCTTCCTGGCTGGATGGCACGTGGCAGCAGGATTCACCAATTTTGATCGGTTCATAGACACACTACGGAAGCAGAACTTTCAGAACTGCTTCAGAAAAATGGCAAGAGGGAAGGACTACTTGTGTCCAAAGCAAGAAGGAGCATCTTAAGAATCAGAGAATGTGGGACTCATCTCTGCTCCGTGGGAGAAGCATTTGTGCTTGGTTTGGCCTGAGTGAGGTGTCCTAGCTCCTTCCATCAGCTGTGTCTAGGAAGATCTTTGATCACAAATAGGGCACGGTGACCAGATATGAAAACTCCTAATGCAAGGCTAACTCACAGTGAACTTTGCATCCCTTAGCAGGAAGCTTAGCAGGAAGCATGTGCAGGGAAAAAAGAAAATGCACAGAAAATTGTTTCAGATTCAAGTAACAAATGAAAAAGCAATGCAGGAAATTCCAACCTCTCCACTATTCATCTTTAGTAATGTACTTCCTGACAAAGATGAGCATCTCCATAGAAACTAGAAAAATAGAACTCCATGGGTGCACTGTCCAGAGTGCTGAAAGCCAAGGGCTGGATAGAGTTGAGTGAAAAGATGATTCTTAAAACTCCATCAATCACACTATTTAGGAAATACCAGATGCTTAAACCTTTATGACCAAGTTTGAACCTGGTCATTTTCTCTTTTCTTTCCATTCTTCTAGCTTGATTTCCATATATCTGTTTATTTAAAAATGTTATGGAGTCTAATAATCTTCAAATGCATTAATCACTCCTGGCAGAACCAGAAAATATAAGTGTTTATGGGCAATTTTACTGGACAGAGAGAGGACAAAGAAGATGGTCTAGTGTTTAGTGAGCTCCAGAAGAAGTAATCAACCAGCACCATTCTTTATTTTCTCTATCACCTACCATGTAAGTATGAAGTTTCCTGCAGCTCTCTTGAGCAAAGGAGGGAGGCGATGGCATTTCTTTGTTTTTACATTTGTATGGGTACTGTTTGCAGCAAACAGAGATTACAAGCATTGTGGGGAATTGGTAGATGCAAATGATACATCTTTATTCTTTTCATGCTCCCTTTACGTCCCCTCTCATCCTTTCCTTTCTCCCTCCCTCCATCTCTTAATCTGCATCTCATTTGCAAAAGATCCATCTTCTTTTTGAGAACAGAGCTGAACATGGCTTTGGGGTAACAGCGGCTGGGTATAAAATGTTTTTACCCATTGCATATCCAGGCATGATCTACCCATGCTATATAGTTTCTTTAAGCCTTTGCTTTGACTATCACACACAGAACATGGAAAAGGAGCATCATGATTTAACTACTCTGTGTTCTGATATCATAATGTTTCTAAGTTTGAGGTTGTGGGAGAGTTAAAGAGCAAAACTTCAACACCGACTTACTGCAAACAATAAACCTTTCCATACCCAATGGTCAAAAACTTCAATTCCTGAATTCATTTTAGAAGGATATTTCAAAACAGTTGTCCTTGGATAATAAAGTCACAGTGTTAAAGAGGCTTCTTTTTGAGCTGAATTTCCAGAGATGAAGAGAAGTTTAAGACCCAGATGGCTGCTACAACAAGCATTGTGACGATTTATCTCCTCTTTGTAGTTGTCAGTCCAGAACAGCCCTTGAGGAAGCAGAGGGAACAAAACACAGCAAAGGAGATACATAAGACAAGCCTTTGAAGATGCGCTTGTTAATAAAACCACGGCAAGGCTTGAAAATATATTCATCTTGCTTAGTACTGTAGAAGGCCTTACAGACAACTGCTTCTACACCTAGCATCTCTGACAAATGACAGTTGAGAGACCACTTCAACTCAGTAGATGCCTTATGTGACATTAACGAGAAGTATACTCTCATTAATTTGGATTAATGAATGTTAATGTGCATTTGGATCCAGGAATGTGACAAGAGAAATAATCATATGAAGAAATGACAAATCCTTGAAGTGGGGCTTGCTAGATCTTCTAAACTTCCTGGTGTGTGGTACGCACTTCTACTTGCCTATGGAGCAGGTGATGGTTGTGGTCCTTTTAGTGTAAACATACTTATCTTACAGAAGAGGAAACCGAGACTCCAGTGTTTCAGACATCTCAAACCATGTAGTCCATTTGGGGAAGTCCCGGAATTTGTACAGAGCTTGAGACTCCAGTCCATCATCATGAAAAAGTTATGTATCCTGAATTTTTGTAAGCTGACCACCAGTCTCATTACAGTTGAAAAGCAGATCAAAAATATACTTTCTTTAAAAGTTTATGTCCCTGCAGTAACCCAAAAATATTTTAAGAAAAAAATAGGTTACCTTTGAACATAAGAATATTTGTCACACTTTATTCTGCGTCATGTAGCGTGTCTTAGCATTATCTCATTAATCCTTTCAAAGGCCTCCACGGGTGCCAAGCAAATCTGACGCCTTTAGCTGCAAATCTGGCTGGACCATGCAACTGCACAGCATCTCAGGACCAGGAATAGACCCTTTATCTCCAGGGTCTTGACTCTGAGCTTTAGAATCAAAACCCCAGTCCAATATTAGCATGTTGTGTGCATTATACAGAGGCCACCCTTGGCCAAAGGAGAAGTGTGAGGTTCCCATGTTTGCACTTTGAAGACAGAATCAAACCAAAGAGAGACAAAGCACTGGGCATTATGTTACAAGCTTGAGAGTCTGAGGTAGAAGGACTGTGATTTGCAGTCAGGCCCAGGCAACTCAGTGACTTAACCAGACAGTGCTTCAAAAAAACAAAACAAAAAAATGTCACCAAGATCTGGGGCTGTAGCTGTGTGAGAAGGCTCTGGGTTCAGTTCCCAGTCAACTAGACAAACACAAAACTAAACAAAAACAAAAAGAAGGCTGGAGTCAAGCCAGAGTGGAGCTTCCCTGGAAACCCTTGCACTTGTCTCTTCCGTTACAAAGCCTGACCTGAGACTGGAAACACTTTTCTCATCCAGTATATGGTATACACTCAGCAGGATTTTTTTTTAATGAATAAAGAGATGCATTTCTTAAATCCTTCAAATTATAGGGTAAATGCCATTTTTAAAAAGATAAATGCTGTTGTGATGAAGAATTAATTCATTGCATTAATTATCTACTGCTGCATAACAAATCATGTCAAACTTTGTCCCTCAGAACCACAAGTATTAATGCTCTCGGGGCCCCTCAGCATCGGGGCCTCAGGAGACAGCAGCTGATTCCCGCTTCTCAAGGTCACTCACAAGGTTACAATCAAAGGTGCCAACGGGGTTGTGGAATCCTTCACAGATTCTAACAAACCACAATCTCCTGAGCTCTCTGAAGAGGATGAGAGCAAAATGGGTTCCTGCAACACCATTGGCCCGAGATCCTCCAAGGTCCTCACTTCCAGGACCTCTCTAGGACACCTCATGACGTGCCACCTTCTTTGGTCAAGGGGCAGGCCTCCCAAGAAAGAGCTTGGGCGTCCAGGTAACCTGCTTCTGAAAGGGACCCCTCATTACCTAGTGGCATCCCGTGCAGGTTAACAGAGTCATTGAATTCTTCCCTGCCATTTAGGGCAGATGGTCAGTTTCACAAAGTGCTAGTGCCCGGAGATGGGGTCATTAACTGCTCTTCTGTTTCCATTTCCTTTAATAGAATTTTCACATATAAATGTTGGGTAGGAGTTATCTCTTATTTTTGTACTATCTTCTCCAGATTTTTCTCTCAAGGTTTTTTGCTCTAATTATAAAATGGAGGTCTGTCCTTTTCCCCAACTGATTTCTCTCTCTGCTCCCTCTCTCTCTGTCTCTCATTTTATTTTGTAGTCTCCATAATGTTCAGATTATATAGAATGATTGTCTACTAAAAATTCATATGAAGACTTTTGTGTTTTTATTGCTGTGGGTGTTATGGTTTCATTGGATGAGCCTTTTCTGGACATCAGATGTTTTGGAAGGTGATGGACAGAGAATTTCTGCATAACACAGAGATGATTTTTTTAAACCTCAGCAGGAGCTGCAGAGATTACATCCAAAAGCATCCCTTGCTTTTCAAATAACCAAAGAAACTCCAAAGAATACTGATGCCCACCTGAGACCAGCGGCCTGAAAACCAGGTGGGGCAGCTCAGAGAGCCTGACCGGCTCCAGTGTGATGCATCACACACACAGCGGATGGTTCTATACTGTGCTCCGAGCCTCTGGGGAAAGCCCTGCCTCTTCCTAAATGAGGCATCTTCCCTGTCAGAGCGCGATCTCATCCCCAAGTGCACAGGTGTGAGTCGACAGAAGGAAAGTTAATATAAATGGCAGGCGTTTGCTGAGGCCCTTTAGGAAAATAGCACTCTCCTGATAGGAACGGACGGAGACGGTGAACAAAACGAAGGCCGGACATGATCATTGCTGCAGCATTTGGATTAAGATGTCGAAAGCTTATCCACATGTCTGTCCCTTCTGCATGCCACCAACACGCACAGAGAGTGATGCGCGGAGGTCCGTGTACATACCCAAGCCCAAACCCACACACCCTGCACACCTTAGAACAATGTGACACAGAGAGTAGACGGAGAGAAGAGAGCACATTTTCAAGCACAAGGAACCCTCGGTGGTGACAGCCCCTTGCCCTGCCACAAGTGAAAGCCACCTTCGCACCAGGGGGAAGTGGGGTGCAGCAGAGCCAGGTCGGATTCAAGTCATCACTGCAAATGGAAGAAGAGTGTGTCTAGGCAAAAACAAGCCCAAACTGGACCCCATGCGTCTGGGTCAGATGGAACCTCTCTCTGCTCCAGGCTGCAGTTGCGCACAGAACTTGGGGCTGAGAGCCACAGTAGTCAGGTATTGGTCTGCGAAAGGGACCCCGAGGACTCGTTTCCAATGGACAACAGAGACACAGATCCCCATCCCACCAGGGTGGCCAGGGCTTTCTATCTTGGAAAGACAAAAAGCCCTTTACCCAGAACATTCTCCCAGATGCCGCCCAGCACAGCAGCCCACTTACAAACTCCGTTACCCGCTGACTCAACCTTCACCACATTTTAAAATTGAATTTATGCACAACCCTTAATTGAAATTACCATACTGTGTTCTTAGAATTAACAAAGTGCTAGGGAAAGGACATTTGCATTTTAAATAAATACTATTAGAGTGACATGGTTACAGATAATTTCATTTTAAATTGCACCTCTGGTATGCGACATGACACAGCAAGATCTGAAAAGGAAATAAAATTGCTTGGAAGCGGGTGAGATCCTCTGGTTAGATAAATAAATTGACTACAGTCTGATGGTTTCATTTTCGGTGCCTCGGTATAACTTTGATTAAAATACCATGCCATGGAAAATTTTGTTTTAATGGGAAAAAAGCCCCAAGGCTATGGAAGTATTTTTGTGGTATTTCTTCCACTTATTTTGCTAAAGGTTTTCACGTCTATCATTCCCACACTTTGTTTTCCAGCAGTATTATCCTTGTAAAAAGTCACTGATTATAACATTAGATTTTTTGTCTTTCTACACATCTCTCAATGCAAGAAATATTAGAGCTCTCGATAGTTCTCCTGCCTGTTTGTAAGCAGGGAGACTGAGGCCAAATTGGGGAGCATAATTCCCGACCATCTTGCATTTCAGCCCAGTAAGACAGTGTTGCAGGAGTTTCTCTGTATGCACGGGGTGAAGAGGAGGGAAACCCCGCAACCCTTCCTCATTCACATAGCGGCAGCACTAGGACCCCTCCAAAATCATTCATCTGGCTCTGCTTGCATCTCTGTGGCAGATCTTCCGGAGGAAAAACAACCCATTCATTTGTGAACAGAATGGAAGAGGAAATACTGATGATATTTGCATAGAAGCTGTAGTCAGGAGCCCTGATTGCCCCTCTGCTGCCTAAAAAACTCATGTGCTAAAATATTGACCCTGAAATAGTGGTATTCCGAAGTGGGCTTTGGGAGGTGACTCAGAGATGGCTGTGGGTCTCGTGAGTGGGATTAGTGTCCTCACAAGAAGAGACATAGGGCCAGCCTTTCACCCCCTCCTCATGTGAGAACACAGCCGGGTGTGCCTTCACCCAGCACGGGCTCTGCCAGACCTGCCAGTTCCCGACCTCCGCAACTCTGTGCAATAAATCTCGGTGGCTTAAGCCTCCTGCTATAGTTAGATCTGGAATGTTCCCTGAGGCTCCGTTGTGGTGTTCAATCCTAGACTGGAGCACGTGGGGGGTAGAACATTTGGGAGGTGGGACTAGAAGAGGGAAGTGAGGTCACTGGAACCAGAGGAAGGAAGTGAGGCCAGCGGAGTGTGGCCTTTGAAGGAGACATGGGGACCCTGCCCCTTGCCATCTTACTCCATGCATGCTGGCCACTCTGAGGTGAACAGCACCCCTCGTCCACCATATGTCTGTGATGTCACGACAGACTCCAAATAACGTGGCCAAGTGATGGCAGACTGGAGTCTCTGAAATTCTAAACAAAAATAGACCTTTCCCCCTTTTAAATTGAGTATTGCAGGTATTTTGTCACATATCACCCAAACTGTCTATGAAGAGTCCTATGTATTTAGCAGCCACTGCTTTGAGCAAACATTGTGGGAAGATTTGGAAGCAGTTCTGGACTAGAGTCATGCTATGCACTGTGTGACGCTGGCCAAAAAAGAGCAGGCAGAACCTTCTAGAAGTAATGTCATGCTGCCGCGCTGGCAGCTGGGACTTTCCCTGGAGCATCAGCAATGCTGCTTTGATCTTGGCCTCGCTACTGTTTCTCCATTCTGTCTTCTTCTGTCCTCCTTCCTCTGCAGGTTTCACCTCTTTGCAATCAAATCTTCTCTTTTCATGTTCTGTTCAGCAAAGCATTCAAATGCACAGGAAACATCTAGTCCTAGGAAGCCCTGCAGTGAGAACAGGCACATTCTGCATCCAGAAACCTCAGCCTTGGACAGTCAAGCCCACAGCTGCAACTTGAATTCACTAGGGCATTTACTATGGGGGCTGTGAGTCCTGGGACCACTTGCTGACACAGTGGCTGGGCTCCTTCTGTCATTTCAGTGCTGTTTTTAACCTGCAGAAGAGAGCTTTACTTTTGCACCATGGGGCAAAGGACAGTGCACGAAGAATTGAGGAAAGTGCCCTCCCTCTGACAAGCCTTCGTGAGCTGAAGTAGTCCCAGTTCCCAGCTATGGTGCTGCCCCATTCACTTTACTAAACCAGGATGTGGGGGGGATTGGGTGGCTCAGTCAACGAACATGTATTTCTCATGATTCTGGAGGCTGGACATGGACGACCAAGGACAACACTGCTCTGTTCTTGGTGTATCTCTCTTCGTGGCTTCTCGATGGCCTCTTTCATGCTAAGTCCTCTCCTGGAGTGTGAAAAGAACAGAAAGAGACCCCTAAAGGGCACAGGTACCAGAATGAGAGTTCAACACTGTCTCACCACCTCCCAGGGCCCCACCATCAAATACCCTAACACTGGGATTAGGGCTTCAGCGTGTGGAGTTTAGAAGAATACAAACAGCTCAAGAGCTCTTAATGTCAGCACAGCCCCCTCCTGCTTCCCAACAAAAGCCCTTTTGTGTCTTTATGGACAGTAATATTGCGATTGTCCAGCTTATCTTTTATTCATTCTCTCCTCCGGAGTAAGATTCCACATGGTACCATCATCATTTTTGTGGTTGTTTTTCAGCACATTGTCTCATTTCAAGAATTTTTTTCCCACTAACACATCTCCAAAGGCTCCTTTCTCCAGTCTCTCCGTGTATTTCATTTCCCCATGGCACTGTTCTCTTTCTTTTTGGCAAGAAGCATCTGTGCATTATTCATAGACAGAAACTTGCTCAGCAAGGGAAACATCAGCAGCACCTCTACCCCAGCATCAAAGTCTCGCATGCACGTCAGCACTGGGATGCAGAGTCCTGCCTCAGTAATCCCGCTTCACAGAATTGTCTAGGTAATCAGCCATGGATCTGCAGTGTACACAGCTGCTCAGGGCAGGTTACCTAACCCCCCAAAACTTCTGTAATGACACGAACGTTCTCGGTGCTCCTCGAGTGCCTCTGCCCGATGCAACCCTCACGTGGGTAACACTGAAGTCTCTGGCAATAAGTGAAGATTCCGAAAATAGGCAAATGAGTGCACATGAAGAATGCAGAGTTCTGGCTGATTAAAGAACACAAACGCCAGTGCTAAGCGATGGATAGAGGGAGGAAGGGAGGGAGAGCAGGGAATGAAAAAGAATTCAGTCCTGTTAAGTACAAGCACCAACTTCCCACAAGGAGTGTAAACATTATGTACTGCACATTTATTAAAGTTTTTTTAAAAATTAAGAAGAATAAACAGCAGCCCTAGCTAAAAACATAGCGATTTTAAGGTGATGTTCACATTTGTTCTTGAAAATCAGTCATGGTACCATATAATTTCCTGACGTTGTGTCAAAATACTTGAACCTGAAAATTTGAATCTTTGGAGAGGACAAGATACATAACAAGAAGTGAGCGTTTTATTTTCCTGGAACTTGGAAATGTTAGAAATCAATTCATTTAAAGAAATCTATCATTGTAGAAAAGAAAATATAATCCTGGAAATGACTGGAATGAACAAGAACCCCATTCAGAAGCTTTGTTGACACAAAACAGCAGCAAGCAGTAGTCACCTAAAACAAATTTTGTTCCAAAGCAGAGTTTGAGGTCTTTACCAAAAAAAAAAAAAAAAATTATCATTGTATAGAAGCCTCTTCCCTGTCTTCCAGAATCTGGCACTGAGGAAAACAATTCTATACAGTGTCACCAATTAAACAAGCTATCATTTGTTAAAATAGCTGTAATGCCTTTTGAATATCTGCAGAGAACTATGTGCTTATGGGAAGAGTGACAGAAATCTATTATCAGTACCCACTTCTAGAAAATACTTTTTTATTAGTGCGTATTTACAACACATCATGGATACATTCATCACAGGCAGTTGGTCCATGTGCACAGCACAGCTCTATTCTCCCTGCATTTCCTTTCTATCTCTTGGTCCAAGTTTTGCAGAGATACAGAAAAGAATTGTCCTTGAAACTCTGCGTCTTCCTGGATTGTTTGTACTTTCTAACTTCATCTATTTCTTCTACTTTTATATAAATCAAATACAAATTTAAAGTAATGGATATGTTTGAGAGTTTTTTGGAAGTAGGAATAGACTTTTTTCATGTGTTCTTCAGCAAACAGAATTATTGAATGATAGGATGCACAAGTTACGTGCCTTTGTGAAAAATTAACCCTGACTTTTTTGTTAGTTCTTTTTTGTAGTTATATTTTCATGTCATCTTATGAAGGTTAAATTATAGGAGAGTGTTTGGTTATACTTCCGTGGCAGTTGTTAGCTGATTCATATTTAATAACCACACAGAAATATACAAAAATAATTCCCGACTTTAATTTTAAAGAATCATTTAATAGCCATGGAGAGTCGAGTGTGGCTATGGATTCAGGAGTCCTTTCCTTTTGTGAAACATTTACTCACCTCTAATAAAATACAATGTTAAATTTAAATTTATTTGAACTCAGGCAGTTGAAAATTTTAGACATTAAAAATGAGCAACTAATCTTTTTTATAGTCTTTATTAAAGATGAGAAATAAATTCAACAGTTATGAAGGTGGCAGTAGATTAGTTGGGTTATAACTTTGCAAATTACAGGAAAACAAATGAATGAATGAATGTTAAAATGAATTTTCTCATTAGAAAAATGTTCCCACCAAAGTAGAAAGAAATTCATCAAGGGAAACGGTGACACGGAAGGTGGCTCCTTCCAGCAGAAACTCGGCAAGACTGCATAATCCTCGCTCTTCTGCCAAACTGGCAATATGAATTTGATACAGTCACACACACTCTTTAGCATCATTTTCCTTATTCTGTAATAATAATTTAAATTATCGCACAGGAATATGAAGCCCTGTGAGAGGACCCTGCTTTAGCTCAGCCTCACTCAGCTCCCGCCAGGCCGAAGGAGAAGTTGGTTTCTCCCTCTGCCTCGTGCGTCACTTCCCTCTAGGTTCGATGGATCAGAGATGGGCGCGGTCCAGGCTGAAAGATGGGCTGCCATGGAAACGAGAGAGGAACCGTCCAGTCGGTGGCCGGAACAGGGCTCCGTGGTTTGCAGGGTCTAACCTCAGTCGGCCTCTTTAAACACCCCGAAGTGGAGCGTGCTGAGGACTGGCCTCTAAGCGCAGCCTACAGGGAGGGTTTCCTCTGAGTGTCAGGTGCCTTTCCCTTGTCACGCTTCACAGTGTGACCCCAGGGAGAGACGCCCACTGCCCTTTCTTCTCCTCCAAAGACACTCATGTGTGCAGAGGCCTCTGCAGAGCCAGTGGAGGGGGAGTGCTGGGGAAAGACTTTCATGGCCATGGTGTCCCACAAGAGGTTTACACGTGACAAAATGAGTGAAGCATCCTCGGAAATGCTAATCACCCTGATTGGACCACTCACTGTACCTTGAATGTGTGTATCAAACTGTAAAACCAAACTGGGTGTTTTCATAAGCCTGGCACTCTGGGAGGCTGAGGCAAGAGGATTGCAAACAGGACCCCACCTTCAACAAGGCCTGGTTATTTGTGTGGCTTCCCAGTAATTTTACAAGTACAAGTACAAAGCAAAGCAAAGCAAGTGTCCACAAGCCCAGAGATCTCTTCATGCCTCTTTGATGCCAACATCTCCTCCAGCCACCCCAAAGATACCATCTGTCTCTGTGTCTTTCCTCTGACAGTTTTACTTTTTTTAAAAATTTTATTTAAAGAGGGGGGGAAGCAAAACAGAAAAAAGGGTAGAAACAATACAGAATTTCAAAAAAGAAAATAAACAGTAAGAAATCACTATTTGATACATCACATATTGTCTTCTTGGATATAGTTGTTCAAGTTACAAAATTAAAACATACAAAGTGCACATTCAAACAGTGAGGCTGCAAACAGTTCTATTCACCAATCCAACAAAAACTTAGTAACATGGTTATCAGTCCTACACACTTAAGGTTACATACAGTTATCTCTTTTAGAGCACTTTCTTTTCCTCCTCTTGCTTTTTTTAAAAATTTTTTTATTTAAAGAAAAAATTTTGAAATAGAAAGAGAGTAGAAACAATACAAAATCTCAAAAATAACAAAACAAAACAAAAACAAAAATAGTAACCAGTAAAAAATCACTAGTTGATAATTACACACTTTCCTCTTAGATGCAGTTGTTCAAGTTACAAAAGTAAAGTCCACAAAGTGGACATCCAAACAGTGAGACTGCAGTCAGTTTTGCTCATCCATCCAACTAGAACTTTAGCAACATGGTTATTAATTCCACACACTCAAGCATACATGCAGTTATATCCTTTAGAATACTCTCTTTTCCTTTTTTTTCTTTGCTATAACTATAATCCATTCTCATAAACTACTTAGAAGTTCTACACATGTATAAGTCTCTATACATATACCTAGCCTTTCTGTATTAGAGGGAGAAACAAATCAAAACAAGTCAGCAATACAAATTCCTAGAGAAATACAAAATGAAAAGAACATACAAAAACACAACACTAAGTGATCTTTGGTAGTCACTATGATGTTTCTTGTTATTTTCAATAAAATTGTCTATATAGTCAAATATAATATAAACTTAGCATTGCTTTACACTATTAATAAAATCTAAACATTGGAGACATTATAGGACTTCAAAGGCAGTTAACAATCAAACCAGAATGCGTATCCTATTGAATCCTGCTTTGAACTGTTTCCTCGTGGATGGCTGCTGACCCTTGAAGTTTTGTTGGTGATATTCATCTTTACAGCTGCTTGTGGCGATACTTGATTTGTTTTCATTGTGTATATAATAATCCATTTCATGAATGCATTATGAAATAAATGCCTTTACTTATAGAATATTTTAAATTCTCTAGATAGTGGCCATTATTAGTGCTATCAAGAGCACCTTTATCAGTGAATCGGTGCATGCATTCCTGTCCAGTGCACATTTTTAATTGCTTGATTGCCTTTCTGGGGTTTAGTCCTGTATTTGCAAATGAAAGCCTGTGTGTCATAGACATGCTCTCTCGATCTCTCTTGGTCACATTTTCACTGTCTCAGTGGTGTCCTAAAATGCACTGAAATTTGAAATTTCGTGTAGACCAATCATTGGCTTCATAGTTTATATATAAACTGTATAAACTATATATATATATATATATATATATATATATATATATATATATCATGTAGTTAAAACTTTGCCATGAATCAGATATTCATGTATGAATGAATCTGACTTTGTCGTTTCAATTATGTTTAATTTTTTCCAATTCTCTCTTATTATATTATTAGCAGACAACCAAGTCAAAGGCATAGATTTAAAATTGGCCTTGATCTTTGGAAGAGCATGTCTTTCCACTTTATTCTTTAAAATGTCTTATCTATTCAGGTCTCTTTGCTATTACAAATAAATTACAGAAACTTCATCTGTGCATACACTCTGTCGCCAGTGTCTCTGTCTCTCACACAGGCAGACACACTCAAGCACACAGCGTCCTCGGTGAGTGGACAGTGGCTGTGACCATGTTGAATTTTTCCATGTGCTGGAATACTAACATCCTTTTAACCTTTGGTCTTCCTATTCATGAAGATTGCTTCTCTTCCAGTTCTTATAAGACTCAATTATTATAATATCTTATGGCCCAGTGGAGTTCTTAACTATTTCTGTTATATCTACTCTCATGTGTATGTGATGTCTTTATGTTAATGTAAATAGTATTTCTCGAATTTAATTTCAACAGATGTGTGTTGCTAATGTGGGGAAGTAAATTTCATGTTGCTTATTGACCTTGAATCTAGCAACTTAATTTTCAGTTGTTACTAATTATCTGTAGATCAAATGTTTTCTAAGTATCATTTGGGGACAACTTTTTGCCTCCAATTATTACATGTATTATTTACCTTACATAAATTTTGTTCTATAAAGTAGCTTTCAAAATTTTGCCAACTATAATGATGTTTGATATAGATAAACTAGGTATAAATATCATCAGCTCAGGTTATTATCTTTATAATCAGCAAATATTTATTTTTGTAAATAGCTACTAAATTTTGTAAAATATATTTTCTGAATTCACCCATATAGTTTTATTAATTCTGTTATTATAGTAAATTATATCAATTGATTTTGAATGTTAAACCCATTAAATTATTGGTGGGATCTCAACTACAATCTACATATGTCATATCATCCTGATAATTTTATATGATTTATTATAAAGTATATACTAAATGTGTGACATAGGCAATACATTAAAATGCATAAAATTGCTATGCTCCTCAAGTTTGTGTTCCACCCAAGTTCCTATGCTGGAATTCCAAGCTCCCAAGGTGATGGAACTAAGAAGTGGGATCTTTGGGAGATAAACAGGTCAGGAGGGTCCTTGGTGACCCCAGAGAGCTCCTGAGCCCGTTCTATAATGTGAAGTGACAGATAAAAGACCCCCATCTGTGTCCAGCATCTCATCTTCATGGTAGACTTTCCAACCCTCACAATTCTGAGAAATAAATTTATATTGTTTACAAAGCCACTTGGTCTATGGTGATTTGTTAAGGTAGCTCTGGCAGACTAAGACAAATATAAAATCTATACAGCATTTAGTATAAAATACTATAAAATACCCTTCTTTATTTCTAACATAAAGTTACTTAAAGTTTTGTGAAAGATGAAAATAACTACAATAGTTTTCTTTTTTTTAGAATTCACATATTTCCCTTTGTTGAAATTCATTTGATGTCTTTATATTTTTTTAATTTAAAAAAGAGAAAAGTCAGAAAAGAGGAACAAAAAGCAAAAGGCATAAACAACAGCAGCAACTCAAAGCAATGATGTCTTTATATTTTAATGTGTGCTTTACAAGAAAAAAAAATGCATCACAATTTATCATTTTATTCTATGTGGAAAGATGTGTCACTGAAAATCAAATCCACCCATATATAATGCAATTTATTATGGGCTTGGATTTTAATCTATTATGTTAATAATTATTTCAATTTGTCTTGTCTTTTAAAGGTTATTTTAGCTTATGTTTTTTCTCATTGTTCCTGTGTTTCATATTTAATATAGATGCTGCAAAAGTAAACATGTGCTTCATTTCTTAAATGATTGGATATATTAAAAAATAATTCCTTTCCCTTGCATTTGTTTGATAAGCATACATATCTTTGTAATTTTTGTGGTTTTCCTAAGGAACACAGAATATATCCTAAACCTATTACTCATATGCCCATGGACATACAAATACACACAAACACACACAGACACACACACACACATGCACATTGTAGACATAAAGCAAAGCCCAACTCTGCCTTAATTCTATTTTACCTTCTCTCAGCTTTATGCTATTATCATATATTAATTCTCTTTAGTGTAAATACATTATATTTGCATATAAAATTCATTTCTGTGAGTGATCTATATTAAAACTTGAAGATAATATCAATTTACCAAAACTGGGATTTGGTGGTACAGACTTATAATCCCAGTACCCTGGATGGCTGAGGGAGAAAGATTCCAATTTCAAGCCCAGCCTGGGCACTCTAGCAACTTAGTGAGACCCTGTATCAAAAGAAAAGAAAAAGTTCAAAAGGGTGGGAACATAATCGCTCTATGCAAAGACAAGGGCTTCGTGTCCAGTACTGTGCAAGAGAGGGAGGGAGGGGAGGAGGGAGAGAGAGATCATAAGTATAAACACATAGACAGATTCATTCTGTGACCATTTCTTCCTGAAGCAAGGGTCTCTTTCCTTTCTCTATTCAAGGTTTCTGGGCTCAAGTTTTGTTTTGCTAAAAATGTGTTTGTTTTAACTTTGCTTCTGACAGGTATCTTTGCTAACACTGGCTTTTCAGTTTGATGGTCTTCTCTCCATGGCCTCCCAGACTTTTCAGATCCGATTCTCTCACCACCTGTCTGCCTTCATCTTGCAGAGAAGTTAGCAACTTCCCTTGTTGTTGGTTCTTGGAAGCTTTTCTCTTTTTCTTTCTAATTTAAGAGTATTCTTTTAGGCTTAGCTTTCTCACTGTTTAATTGATGTTTGGGTTGCATATTGGGGGAGATAGCCTCCCAAGTCTGACTTTAAACAGTTTTAACCTGTCAGCTATTAGTGCTTCAACTACCATTTCTATTCTGATACCATTTTCCTAGGATGTCAAAGATTAGAAGTCATTTTCACTGTATCTGAAGTCTGTCTTATAATGTCTTTCAGAGTTTCATGTCTTGACTCTCCATGCATCAATGTGTATAATTTCTTATGATTTCTTTTCTAGTTTACTAAGTTTTTTGTGCAACTATTCATGATTCATGTCTTCTATAGCCATTATCTGACCCCCTTATTTATATTTCATTGTCTATACACGTTTCCATTTTCTTCTACATGGTTTTGTGTTTGCAAATGACTAGTTATTTTCATTGAGTGCTTTCTATTATTTAGGAAATGCTGTGCAAGTGATTTTAGGCTTTGTGGAACTCTGACTTCCAGAGGAAGAATTTGCCCATTATAGAATTCCCAATTGCTTTTTTCCAACCAGAGAACCATGTAATCCCAAACTGAGTTATTTCCCTTGTCAAAAAAGCTTTATTTAATATTCGTTGAGGCTCATCAACTGTGGCTTTGGTCATATGAACCCCTCTTCCTCATTGGTTCCTGAATTAGAAGTGCTGGGTTCCTATTTCTATAGCTGGAGAAAGTACCTCCTGGTTTCTTAACATTTCCATCAAACTTGTGAAACTGAGGCATATCTCCAGGTGAAAAGACACACCACATGGTGTACTTCACTCTTGGGGCCCCACCTCCCAGAACTTAGTTCTCAAAATTTTGATGCTTTGAAAGACTTTTAATGTCTTTAATTTTTCAATCATGTGATCAAAGTTTTCTGTACCCAGTATGGTGATATTATTTAACCTCTGAATTCAAAACTGATACTAGTAAGAGTCCCTACAATTATATTTTAGTGTTTAAGTAATAAGTCTGGAGTCACTCTCTCCAGGATACATAGGATACGCCTGTGTTAAAAGGGCTGCTGATATTATGTCCTCATTATTGCTGGTGCTTGTCAGGCACGCACTTATGCAGCTGAGCTAAATCCCTAGGTGTAGAATATTTTTTAAAAGGTCAAATAGAGGGAGATAAAGAATAAAACAATGGTTATGAGCGGGGTAAACGGCATATATATTTCAAAGGACACTAGGTGGAAGAAATGTAGGATGTACAGTCCATGAGGGATACAGATAATACAATTGTAAGGGATTTCTGTTAAATAAGTAGGTTTTATTTGAAAAAAATAAAAATGGGGATTAGGGTACTACCTCTGTGAAGCTTCGTGACCATTTTTCTTGCTTGCTCACAAAAAGAATCTTAAGATGAAAACTGAAGAAAAACACAACAGATAAAAAAACACAACTAGTATAGGAACTGAAAAAAAATCGTAATGGATACATCTCCATACTTAACATTCTTTCCTCCAGGTGAGTTTTACATTTAACATCTCTCAAAAATGAAAGAGCAAGATGAATGTATATTTCTATATATATATTTTTGGTATAGCAAAGGAATAATTTACCTGATTAAAAAATAGAACATTTTGCATTACATTAAATCAGATTGAATTTGAAACAATGAAACAGTAGAGGAGAAATCATTATTAATTTTAGATATCTTCAACATTTTATGTATCTCCACAACTTTTGAAATGTAAAGACAAAACCTAGAACTCATAATGCCCAGGTTGGGGATAATGGTAATTTACAGTTGACTGGTGCTCAATTCTGTCGTAATCCTTGAGGAAACGTTACTGTTTTCCACTTTCTAAAACTGAGGACTTCAGAACTCAGAGAGTTTGGGAAAGTTGTCCGGAGTTGTTCCGCAGTAATCACAGCAGAATGGAAACCAGCGTCCCACGCTGGAACTTTCAGCCTTTCAGGCTTAGTTTCTGGATGATGTAAGGGGACATTTTACAGCAGTATATGTGGGGTTTTACATGCTAAGGATGCAGATATGCATACACAGCTTGCCAGCTAGATGTTAACGATGACTATAAAACTGCAAAACCCCACTAAATAATCAAGTCATCAAAATCAGTTACCTGGAGACAAAAGTTTCAGGTTGTGGGACACACACTCTTTTCTTGCTTTGCTCTTTGCATTTCCCCTAATGACCTCGCCTCTCCACATCTGACTATGGACCTTGTCACAGTGCTGACAGCTTTCCAGTCAGGCATGCAATGCATACAGCTGTCCCCCGAGCCTACAAACCAAACTAGCTCTGTCTTATCACTTAACAACTTTGCAGTTCAACAGATATCTACACAGCACCGCTTCAGCTGTAAATGATTTTTTTTTTCTTTTTGGGACAGGGAATAAAGTGGTGAAGAAAACAAACAGAATTCTTGACACTTTAGAGAGATTAAATTCTAGTGGGAGGAAAAAAACAATAATGTGAGCAAATAGAGGAATGATATAATTTTAGATAGATGAGCTTGGATGAAACTATCTGTTCCCCGTGAGTGAAAAGTGATTGAGAGTTTTGTTTAATCTGAATGGTCAGGGATGCACCTTGTTAGGTGCCACTGTCCATGTCATTTTGGGATCTCAAAGACTGCAAAAGAGTAGCAGTCTTCAGAGTGGTAATGAGGCTAGTGCTTCAGCGTGTGCTATCTTGGAGGAGAAATGAAAAGATTGTGAATCATTTCTCTTATTGCACTTAGACAAGCCTTTGGTGAGCCATGTCTTTCTATCTCGTTTAGTATTTGGGGCTCTGATGGGAGAATGGTTGCCACAGCACAGTGTTCACTGAGTATTTAAGACTGTACTTGGCTTGATTTTATTAAGGGAGGCACAGCTTTCTTTCTGGGGCTGTAATCATTTTCAGTGATTACGATAGCACCATTACCAACAAGTTCTAATCCATCCTACCCCCTCCAATAAATCGGTGCCAGACTAATGAGTAATATTCATTATTCGATAGATAAACTCTTAGCCACAGCTCCCTCCAGAATCACTCTGACGTTAAATTGGTATTTGTACTGACATTCAGAGGGGTTCATTCCTCAGAAAACCACACCACCACAGCAACATGTGTGCAGCAAAAACCAAAGGCACTGCTCAGCTGGGGCTGGGAGAAAAGGTCAAGGCAATAAATAAATTTGAGGAGAATGTGGGAGCCCTTGTCAAGTTGCACTTGGGATGGCTGTTGACCTTTATGAGCAAGGCCAGTTTGCTTTCAACGTTTCAAAGCAATTGCTTTTTCTAAAATTTAGAAAAATAAAACAGTAGAAGTGTGGCAAGTGGTACCTAGCGTTTGACTGCGGGTTGAGAAATTTCGAACTTAACTGGGATCTGTCAGTTTCCATGTCCTCCTCTGTCTCTTTGGTGCCAAGCATCCCTCTCTTCATGGGGGGGCCTTGCTTAGGATGCTGTGTTTACCTCTCATGTTTAATTTTTGATTTGCTCTTTAGGATACTGTGGGTATCCACGGCTTTACATTTTATGTTTAATTTTTTACTTGACCCACATCATGCAACATGACCAGCTTTACTCTCAGTGACCTTAGGGAGCAGAACCTGTTGTGTGACATTTGTCCTCTTTGATTTGGTGCTCCTTCTAATTTCTGACAGAACTCATATTTCCTGCTGTGGGCCATTTCTTTGAAAGAATATCCCACAATTAATTTATCCATTCTGGTGTTAATGTACCCTTGGTTTGTTCAATCGTTATTTTTAATTTTGTCCTGTTGCAAGTGATATTTCTGTGGACTCTCTTGTACATCACCTATCCAGATACAGGAGTGCCAGCATTCCTGCAGGAACGGATCCTGTGTCTGGAATACACAGCTGCATTTCAAACTTTAAATGATAATCCCCTAAATACTTCCATGTGTTCCTAACACAGGTCTGTGTCATATTCCTTCGAGAGGAGAGCTCATTTCCCTTTATACATTTCCCAATATTGCATAAGTAAAATCAATTACCTTCCACCAAACAAGATGGGTGTGAAGTGATCTCTGGTAATTGTAATTTGCAATTCTGAGGAATTAGTAATACAAATTAAACTTTCAGTGAAGAGTGAAGAAAAGTTTGGTGCCTCAGATTTCACTGTGAAGGCTTTGCCATGCCAGTAATTTTCCAAGTTTGAGTCATTTCGATACAAGAGTAGCCACGGGGGACAGGGGTCCATGTGAGTGTGGGTCAGAGTAGGGAGGAGACGTTGCTGAGAGAACTTCGCTCAGATCAGGAACCATTGCATGGAAGAGAGGGGTTAGGGCCAGTTTGCAGTGTGGGAAATCCTGGGAAAAGTAGATGCACTTGTAAACGAAAATGCGTTAATAAATTTCCAGAAATAAATACCAAAAAGGGGCAGAGAGAGAAGGCACAGAAAGAGCGCAAGCGGTCTCCTCCCAATTTTGGAATTACATATGGTTTTATTTTACTTAGTGATGCTGTTAGGTTCTGAAACTGCTCCACAGTGAACATGGGTGGGGCCTGGCCAGCATCCACAAAGCCCTGCAGCCTCCGTAGCTTCCAGAAAGGATTTTGGAGCAGGGCAGAGTCCCAGAGGGAGCAGAGGGGACCTGGAAGCCATGTGGACCGCGAGCCCTGCAGTCAGTGGATGCCTGGCACCTTGGAGCACCAACGTGGTGGCAGGGAGGGAAGGAAGGAGTCCGCTGCTGACGGCCACTTTGCCCTGTTTTCTCTCTCCTGTTGTGGGAACTCCTTTCGCAGGCCTGCAGCACGCAGGAGGGGTTCCCGGGCAGCATCTGTGCATTCGTGGGTGCTGTCCATGCAGCAGGGCTGGCAGCCACTCGGAAGGCTTCAGGATCAGCCACGGCAAATGCATCCCTCCTAGGGCAAGGTGGGCCGGCCGTTAAAATCGCCGGGATGATTTAATCAGCCACGGAAGGTTCCGATTAATTTGTTGGATTAACAATGGTTAGAATCTTTCTGATATTAAATTAAATAATCTTCTTTTTATTTGTAACTGCATTAGGAAAAGGAATCAGGGAATGAGAACAAAGTAAGTTCCATAGTTGAGCCTTGTGATAAACTGAAAATTTAAGATTTATAGAAGGTAAAATATGCATAGATAGAGATTTCTTCCTACAAAAGCCAAGATAAAAATAGCTCAATTAAGCAGCGTGGCAGGGTGGCAGGTTATTTTTAAACATTTTTTGTTAGTGTATTTTTGCAACACAGAACAGTATCCTCACCTTGGAGGACTGATGCAGATACACATCGACCTTGATGGTTTTTACTCCCCTGCCCCTCGCCTCCTCTCCCCCACTTCCTTCTCCTCCTGCCAATCCAGTTCCAAACTCTAGAGTCTGCCTCCTGTTTCTTAGTATATCCCTTTTATTTTGCTTTTTAAGTCACTTATGTTTCAAATCTTTCATATTAGATAAACCATGCACTATTTAAGCTTCTGTGGCTGATATATTTCATTTACTATTATGGCTTCAAGACCCATCTTCCTGCAAATGAGTCAACTTTAGCCTTCTTTATGGCTGAGTAATACTCCACTTTTTCTAATTCCACTCATCTATATGATGCACATATAGGCAGCTTCCATTGGTTTAGTGCTTGTGAATTCTTCTGCTATAAAAACGAGGAAGCATGTATTACCACAATATGGTGACATTAGCTCTTTGAGGAAGATACCCAGAAAAAGTATATCTAGGTCAAATGGAATGTCTATTTTTCTTTTTTTGAGAAATCTCCACACTATTCACGGTGACTGTACTAGGTTGCACTTTAACCAACAAGGCAGAAGGGTTTCTTTGCCCCCACAACCACCCCAGCATTTGTTATTCATAGAATCCTTGATGACAGCCCTCCTTGCTGGAGTGAGGTGAAATCTGAACATTGTATGGATTCTCATTCCTCTAATGGCCAAAGATGCTGAACATTTTTCAAGTATTTGTTGGCCATTTGTACTTCTTCTGAGAAGTGTCTGCTCATTTGAAGCTCAGTGGGAGGAGAAAGATGATTTCTTATCTCCAAATACAACTGTGTTCTGAAGTTCTGGGAGCTAGAACTTGATTGTGTGAATTATGACTCATATTACAGTCCATAGCAGCAGCGGCTCCTCAGGAAGGAAGGTGACAGAAGTCACCACTGTGACACCCATTCCTTCCTTCAGGGAGTGGCCCCAGAGGGGTACGGAACTGAGAAGAGTTTGGTGACTTTGAACACACCCGACAAGAGCAGAACACAGGGAGTGCTGCTTGGCCCCGTGCCCCTGGTGTGAGGGAGGAGAATTCTAAGTGAATTCTGAGCAGATGGGTATTTAGCAAACGAGATCTGTCCTCCGCTTTGAACACTTCAATAAAAGCATTAATATCTACGGGCAGTGCTTTACCCCCTTTGAAAAATGCAGCACAGATGTGACCACTAACACAGACACACAGTTCAGAGCTAAGAAGTGAGCAGAAAAGGCATCGCGGGATTTACAGCAGAGATGAAATTAGATAACCTTCTTTTTGTTTTGTAACTGCATTAGGAAAAGGAATCAGGGAATGAGACCATCTGTGGAGAAGCCTGGGGAATTCCTTGAACAGAAGCTGGAGTTGTGAGATCTCTGTCCCAACACAACCCTGCTGCCGCCTGTGTCACCGAGATTTCCATCCCTGGGGGGCATCTCCTTCCGACAGTGGTGGCCAGTGTTAATTCCCTGTTGTCTTGTTTTAAAGTCCTGCATCATTTTCATTGTTTTGTATGGTTTGGTTTTATTCTGTTTTGTCTTGTTTGATCTTATTATATCTGATGGCATGGGCAGAGCTACTTCAAAGACAAGATATATTATGGTAGCCCTTTTGGATTACTATTATCTGTATTGCATTCATTGCTTTGTTTTTATTGGTTCTGTTCTGTTCTGCTTTTCTCCTATGTCTGATGGCATGGACAGCTATTTTGAAGACAACAAGAAGCATTATGGTAGCCATTTTGATTTCCTATTATCTTATTTTGAAATCCTGTATCACTTACACGGTTTTGTTTTGATTAGCTTTATTCTTTTTTCTTTTGCTTGATTTTATTCTCTTTAAAATAAAAAAAAATAAGAAAAAAAGATTTTCATCCACACCAGGGTTCAGGGCTTTCACCCCTGCACAAGGGGAATGCTGTAGTAACCCCTTTCTCAGTCCATTCTGTCCTGTGCATCTATTCATTTATTCATTCATCAAACACAGAACTACACTTCACCATGTGTGACAGCAGGGACTCCTGTATGTAAAACACAGCTCTCAGTTTACAGCACTTTGCTGTTTAGGTAGGATTGTCAAAAACATTATTTCAGAACTGGGTGAGAAACAGAAATGATAGCTGGGCTGTGGTCATGGTGAGAGCAGGTCTTGGGACAGAAGCTGGCTCTCAAATTAGCCAGACAGTAGCATTAGGCATGGAAGGAACATCCCAGGCTGAGGTACAGAAGCAGGTGTGAGGTGAGGGTGTGCATGGAAGACACAGGCAACCCTGGGTCTGGCCTGAGTTCTCTTCTAAAGGCTGCAGCAGAGCAGAGGCCGGAAGCAAAGATGTGAATCCAAGAACACTGGAAAAGCATTGTTATTAGAATGCACAGATGCTAAGGAAACGAAGTGCCATGGGAGGTCACTCCCACGGGATATCTGCCAGGAGATGCAGCAATGCTTCTCTGGAATAACTGTCCCTTTCAATGAGCAGCTCTGTGCAGAGGACGTGTGAAGGCAAAGGATGCCAGACAATCCATGAGGAACTTGGAACGGAAATCACAGCACTCATTCCTGTTACGGTAGCCTCGGTTCCACGGCTCCCTTTCCTCTCATCCAGCCTTAGCTTTGTCTCCCACCGTGGTTCGCTGACAAGCTGTGATTGTACGGCAATGATGCAGAGCCCAGTCCTGCCTGCAGGTCCTCTGTGGGTGTCTTGGTTACTTTTTTCTCATTGTTGAGACAAAACACTTGATGCCCAAAATTAGGGATGGGAAGGTTTATTTAGCTTACAGTTTTAGAGGTGTCAGTCCATACTCAGCTGGCTCCAAGGCAGGGAGGCATGGCTGAGGGGCAGCTGTTCATGACGGCTGCAAGCAACAACAGCGAAAGGATGAACAGAAGGCAAAGTTCACCTCCTTCTCTCTCCTATATCGTATGCTGGCTCCACCCCTGGGTGGGTGCAGCACTCACACCACCAATCCCAGCACTAGACAATGAACCAATCACAAACACTGGATTCAGTTGCCTCCAGGACTGCAGAAGGCTTTGGGGGGACGTTTAAGCAAACCACAACACTGAAGGACAGGGTCATTGGTCTCTGGGGCTCTTACAGGCCCCAGAAATTTCTGCTCACTCTGTTTCTCTCCCCATCCCAAAGGCACCGACCTTGGTTTGCAATGTCCTGCAGAGCCCCACCCTTCCGGCCACTGTTGTGCTGATCTAACCCAGGGGTTTTATGGAGGAGTTGGGGGTTCGAACCTGGCTTGTTTTCTTGCAAGAGCCCTGGACTACTGTGTTGTGCTCCCCTGCCTCAGCAGACACCATCATATTCTAGCTGGTGGCCCATCTATGCTGAGTGCAGTCTTTTTTCCTGCAGAGTGCCTTGTCTTTTTTCCTGATTCTTAAGAAAAAAGCTGTCTTTAGGCCTTAAATGTAACATTTGCTGTACGATTTTTATAGATACACTTTCTTGCAGTTAAAGGGGCCCCTTTCTATTACTAGAGCTTTTCAAGAATAGATGCTAAATTTTTGTCAAATGGTTGTTCCCCTTCTTTTGAGATGACTATACATTTTTTTCTGTGGTAAAGTGTGTTTATATACCAAAATACAACAATTTACTTTTTGAGTAAAGTGAAGTTCACATTAAGTGCAATAACTATTTCAAAAAGCACAATTCAGGGGCAGTAAATGCATTTGCAATGTTGTAAACCAGCACTGGTAATGATTGATACATTGTGTCAACTTGAGAAGTCTAGAAGTTTAATTAACTAAGTAACTAGCAGCTCTGCATCCAGGGTGTAGAGAACATGCCCCTGCCTCTAGGATATTGTTCACAGTGTCAACCTGAGAAGTTTAGAAGTCTAATTAAAGTGACTCAGCAGAAAGCAAGGTCCTCACTGTGTAAACATCCTGAACCTGTGCAAGAGGAGGGCACAGAGATTGTATCAGTGCTACACCCTCCCAGTGGGTGGCAGCCTGCTTACAATGTAAGGGAGGAAAAGAGGCTAACTCTCCCCTTTTTGTTCTTGCTGTCTTCTGCCATCTTGCAGTGTCCCAGTGCCATGCTACTCTGCCTTGGAGACAGTTGATTATGGACTGAAACCTCCACAAGCTGAGCTAAACCTTTCCTTTCTTAATTTGGAGTGTCATGTATTTTGTTCCAGCAATGAGAGAAAAGTAACTAAGACACCACCCATCTTGAGTTTCAAAAATATCCAACACTCCAAAAGAATACTCCACATCCTATAAGCAATTATTTGTGATTCTGATATAACTCCAGCCTACCATATGTCTGGTAGGAGGTTGTGTTCTCTAAAACTGAAGAATGAATTTTAGGAACAATGGAGGTTAAGGGCAGAATATATTTATTGAGAGAGAGAAAGCCTCTTTCTGGGAGAGAGACAGAAGGGATCCTGTGCCAGTTACCAAAGACTCTTTTCTAAGTAATTTTAGAGAGCAAAACCACAAAGTGAGGTGGGTCGAAGGTGGGGGAAAGTGGGAGCTAGCAAGGCAGGCGGGCATGAGGTGGGACAGAACTGTGGTCAACCAATAAGATTAATCATTCAGGTAAAACTGACTAAATTGTGGGAAAATGGAGAAACGAGTCGTATTGCAAGTGGGTATGTTTAAAGAGCAGTGTCTCTACCTGTAGAGGGCTGGGATGGTGTATTGGTTGCTTTTCTTTCATTTCTGGGACAAAATAACCAACATCCAAAATTAAAGAAGGAAAGGACTATTTAGCTCACTGTTTGTGGAGGTTTCAGTCCATAATCAGCTGGCTGCAAGGCAGGGTGGCATGGCACAGGGGCAACACTTCAAGTCAGCAGCCAACAAAAGGGGGAACAAGCCTCTTCTCCTCCCGTATATTGAACACAGGCCACACACACACACATACACACACACCCCAGGGTGGGTGTAGCACTCACAAAATCTCTGTGCTCTCCTCTTGCATGGGATGAGAATATTTACAAAGTAAGAACCCTGGCTACCTGCTGAGTCTCTCCGGTAAGCTTCTAAACTTCTCAAGTTGATACAGTGTATCAACCGTAACAGATGGTGACTCCTAGCTTCCTCAGGGTGATAGAGACCTATTTAGAATATCAACCCTTAGCATGTAGGAGTATTTGTTCAATCTTTTGTCTTGAGGCCTGGCCCAAAGAGGGAGGTGTCTGTCCCCCACGGTTGCATCTGGTCTTCTGCACTGGCTCCTTCAAGGACCTAGCCCTGTCTGAATGCCTATAATATTTCTATCTAACTCAGTTGCCTTAACAATTCCTGCATGCCTCATCTCTGGCCACTACTACACTATGAATTAACCTATTCTGCACATTTCTTAAAAAATATTGCACATAGTGTGTGATTTTTTTCTTCTGGATTCTTTCAGTTAACTTACCTTTGTCAAAGTTCATCTAAGTGATAGTCTGTGTCATTAGCTCATTTCTTTTCAGGCCGAATAATATGCTATTATATGTCTATGCTGTGGTTGCTTATTTATTCTTCCCTTTTGATGCACTTGGGTTGTTTCTCTTCTTTTCTACTATGCATAATGCTGCTGTAAATCATATGCAATTTTATATGTAGACATAAAAAGCTACTATGTTTGACTTATCTTGAGGGTGTGCCTAAGAGTGAAACTGAAGTATCACTTGGAAATTCTATAATTACCATTTGGAGGAACTACTAAATATGTCCCTAGAAGATGCACTGTTTCACATATATGAGGATTGATTTGTTCTCGTTTTATTTAGCTATCTTGGGGCATCATACAGGGTTCACTGGTAGACCAGAGTTAATATTATAAGTATATGGTTATATAAAGGACTTACTAGTAGGGTTACAAAAGCCACCTGCTTAATCCAGGGTGAAAAAATTCAAAATGGTTATCCCCATAGTGCAAATGCTTATCCCATGGTTCCATGCTAGAACACCAAAGGATCTACATAGGAAGCCTGCAATATTGAAGACTAATGTCCAAAGGCAATGAGGGAAGCTATGAGCACCTTTAAGAAGAAAAGGAAAGACTTCCTTCTTCTTTCCCTTTTTATTCCATGCAGGCTACAATTCTATTGGTTGGTGCCGCCCACATCAGAGTGGGTCTTCCCCTCAGTTTACTGGCCCACGTGTCAGTCACCCACAGACACAGCCAGAGCTTTCCTAATCTGCTAGGTGGCTCTTGACTCAAGTCAATGATCACACATAGCCTGTTGGAAATTCATTCTCTCTCTCTGTCTCTCTCTCTCTCTGTCTGTCTCTGTCTGTTTCCTCTCCTTTCTGTCTTGCTTCTCTTATTTTCTTAGAGCAATAGTATTTTGCTTTATTTTAAATTTTTTATTAGTACATTTTTGTAATACACAGTGATCACATTGTGGGAAGTCTGTTCACGCACATGATATATCTTAATTTTTTTAACTCACTCCCTTCTTTCTCTTGCTCATTCCTTTGTACACTTTCTTGGTATACCTTTGAAGTACACAGTGACAGCGTTCCTGTACACCACCCCTCACAATTCCTTTTTTAAAAATTCTATTTCCCTCCCTGCCCCCCATCCTTGCTGTCCTTTTCATATACTAAATATCTATCTTTATATTTCTGTTTTTTTGTGGTTTCAATTTGCATTTACTTAATGACCAATCAAGTTCAAATTTTTTATTGTGCCTGTTGGTCATTTATACATCATCTTTGGAGAAATGCCTGTTAAACTCCATTGCTTCTTTTAAAAATTGGATTGTTTGTCTTTTTGTTCTATTTTCTCATTTTCAAACATTGGTTTTATAAAGAAAGAAAAAACATCTCTTTAAAATTCTGATTGTTCTCAGGATGTGTTAGTGTTGAAAGTTATTGTGCCAAGCATTCTGAAAGTTCTCTATGTATTTAAAACCATTATCTGATTTTTTTGCAAATGTTTCTTTCCACTGTTTTGTTTGTTTTTATATTTCTTTGATAATAACCCTGCATCACAATTTTTTTATTTCACTGGTCTAATTTATACATTTTTCTTTAGGTGCATGTGATTTGCTGTCAAATCTGAGCGCCCATTAGCAAATCCAAGGTCATACAAAAATACCCGTTTTTCTCTATTTTATGGTTTTCTCTCCTATTTAGCGGAGTGACCCATTTTGAGTTTGCTTCACTTGTCCTGATGATTAAATGTGTTTCTCACCGTGTCTCACACAAAGCCAAAGCTTAAGCAACACTGAGTTCTACCTTATGATTCAGACTTTCTTCTTCATTCTTTGCAAATTGAACCAACAGAGGTCCATGAATCCAAGTTGCTTTTTTCCAGGTGACCACCACCACGTGCTCCTTCCCAGCTCCATGTCCGCTCAGGACTTCATGACATACTCAAGAGTCTGTGTCATTGAGACCAGGCACGATGTCACACACCTGTAATCCTAGCACCTTGGGAGGCTGAGGCAGGTGGATTGCAAGTTCAAGCTCAGCCTGGCCCACTTAGTAACCTAGCGATACCGTGTCACAAAGTAATGACAATGGAAAGATGGCTGAGGGTGAAGCTCAGTGCAAAGGCCTTCAGATCAATCCTTAGCACTGAAAAAAGAAGAGCCAGCTTTTACTTCAATGATTTTTTCATTTTAAGACAGCGGCTTTATAAAGAAACAAACAATCCCTTCACAATCCAGACTGTCCTCAGGAAGTGGCAATTGCAGAAAGTTATTCTACCACACGGTGAGTCAGGGTCCACTTCTCCAGAACAGTGCGGCCTCGGTATTTTAACTCTGGACCCCGGCACAAGCCTTGGTCCCATTTCCAGACCAGGCACCTCCCTTAGCCCCAGTGAGGGCCCTGACTGTGCTCACCTCCCCTTTCCCAGGTCTGCAAATCCTTCCAGTCCAGGTCCAGGTGCAGTTTTCTTTTCTTCTTTTTTCTTTGCTTTTCTAACATTTTGTAGGTTTTTTAATTTGCTCCAGGTGGGGTTTGTAACTATCACTTTCCCACACTCTGGATTATTTCTGATCCCACCACAGGGAGCCCTCAACTCTGCAAACATGAGAAATTGGAACAAAGACTCCTTTCCCTGCCATCCCGCCAAGGGAGTCTCCTTTATGAAAGACTTCAAAGGTTACTGCCTGAGTCCAGATGAACTCCGCGCTCAGCGGAGTTCAGGGTCCCAGGCCCTGACCACCTCAGCTCGCCCCACTTTTTGGCAGAGAGAAGCAGTGGGAAATGCAACTCAATTCCTCTCCCTCAGCTTGTCAAAAACCAAAGGTGAAACCCTGCCAGACAGCAGACGGCAAGCCATCTTCAAGCTGAATCTGTTTCTCCATCATTGGTTAAAACCCTTTGCATGTAAGGCCGGAAGCGATCGATGTTTCTGCTCACCTCGCTGCTTCCTCTCACACCATTACGAAGTCAGGTCGTACAGCAGTTAATAGTACCATATATATCATATCCTATCTGTCACATATATGGTATATATGTACAGTGAACAAGAGACAACAGTGGCTTCTAAAAACTTCAAGGTTTCCTTGTGGTAAGCTTCTGAAACACTGCAGGAAAGTGTCTTGTGCGGTGACCTCACCTCCCGGCTGCTGGCTGGATTCCGTTTGCGAGACCAGGAATGGTGCTGGTAGACAGCTCAGAGGTGGGGAGAGGGTGCCCCCATTGAGTGTCTAATTCTCTGCCTTGCTTGTGCTCCTATCTGATCAGGCTAGAGACCAGATGGAGATTTCTGTCTTTTGTTCCTGGTTGTCTATATTCAGGTCTTGGGTTTAATTCTTCTACAAAAGTTTCCCCTTATACCGTCTGATCCCAGTAGGAAACACCAGTAATAATTCCGGCAGTCGATGTAAAATTGTGCGCTGCTGCTGCTTGCCGAAATTGTGCTCCTGAAAAATCTTTGTTGTAGGTTGAAAGCATATGAGGAATCTCAGAGGAGGGAAAACTTATTCACTTTTAAAATATCAAGCGTGCACTAAGTATAGGAAGTGTGCTGGGTCCCAGGTGCACAGGGCTTAGCTAAGAACGACAAGACCTTAACCTTCTTGTAATACAAAGACTTCTATAAGCAAAGCAAAGAACAAACAGCTCAGTATTTAATTGGCCTCTGTTCAAATGCTGTGAAATAAAAGAAGGCAGGAACTTCTTAAATAGGAGAGTCAGAAATACAGAACTACGTTTCCTGAAAATCTGCTACAATTCTGGCAAGTTAAATGTATTCCAATATCATTATGCCCGGTGGTCAGCTTTGCCATCTCCATTTATTAATCCCGCTGGAATAGAAACCAAACAAATAAAACAACAGCAGCAAATACCTGCCAAGCATGACAGTTCTCAGTCCATTTTCTGTAACAAAATCCCATTGACTGTGGGTGATAACCAGCAGAAACCTTTTCGTGGTGGTTTTGGAGCCTGAAAGTTGAAGATCGGCAGCCCGGCAGGCTCAGCATCCAGTGAGGGTCTGCGTCCTGGTTAGTAGATGGCTCCTTCTTGCTGTGACTTCATGGTGGCAGCGCTAACTCAGTCTTTGCCCAGCACTCCCCCTAGGAATCTCCTTCCTGTCAGGCACTAATCCTGGTTATGAGGGCAGGAATGTTCTCATGATCAATGCCCTTCCACAGGGCCCTGACGGTTCCGTTTGTCAGTGTGCAAATTTTGGGAAGACACACACAGTCCATCACTGGCTCCAGGTGGACAAAGCATTGCCCCAAGCTCAGCACCACTTCTGCTCACGCAAGCCGGACCTAGAGGATTCAGGATGCAGGGGCTGGTTGTTGTCTGTTTTCCTGAGGCAGTGGTGCAGGTGTTTGATGATCATCCCAAGTGGCAGTCAGGGCCACACTGAAATAGCCCTGCGGGGCTTGGGAATGGCTCTTAATGAGAGTTGAAAGATGGGGATAATTAGGCAATGGGATTTCTGTCAGCTCTCGCTCCGTCGCTTCTCACCTGTGTGATGCTGTGACTCCTGGAGGTGCCGCGGAGCATGAGCTGGATTTAATGACTCACGCAGCAGAAAGCTGAGTGGTGTTCGTCACCATCAAGACACGAAGGACGCACCACAGCAGTCAGGACCTTTCTGGGGAACTCAAGTGTCACAGATTCTAATGAAAACTTAAATTAGACACTGCGCTGTTTTTTGTGCCAGAAAAATTCCGAGTAATTATCTTCCAAAAGTTGACCCTAAATGTCAACTTACTGACTCGTGTGGTCCCAAATTGTCATGCTCAACCTGCAGGAAATGAGACATCCTAGGATGAAAACTCTCACTATTGAGATCCAGTCACCCAGCATGAAAATTCTGGGTCCCAAAATAAATGTTGATGTCATCCTGATCACTCGTTAGCTGAGGATTTGTCAGATTTCTCTGGGAAAGTGATTCTTCTCTGCTTCTTGCCACCTTGTACCACTGGCATTTGGTAGAGGTCAGTGTGTAGAGATTAGAGAGCTATAACTTCTCCTGTAAATTAGAGCATCAGCATCTTAGCTTTGGAGCTTTTCTCCATGGAAGACCTGCCCATAGACCCTCACTGATTGATTTATTCCATCATTTATTTACACCAGTGTGGAATCATGTACATTTATCTTAGTTATAATCCAATGCAATTCACATATGCTGATGTTCAAATTATTCTGGATCTGGTCACTGGGGACCCTATCAGTGGTCTTATGTGTTCCTTTGACAAGTTCCAGCAGAGTGTGTGTGTGTGTGTGTGTGTGTGTAGAGCTCCCACTCTGTTGCACTGCCTCACACACCTCTCCTTGCCCCAGGACCAAGCTGGCTTCACCTCTGCAGTTTTACTCTGACTCTGATCTTGGGGTCCTGTGACTTCCACATTACTCCACCTCATTTCTGTTGACTATTTTGCCATTCTATATGAACTTGGGGGTCCTTGTGTTGATATCTACTTCACCCCTTCTTGAGATGTTCAGTAGGATCACACGGAACCTGGAGATAAATTTGGGATGGAACGGTATATTAAGAACATCGAATTTTCTGAACACACAGGCTACCTACCATTCTATGTAGATATTCTTTGGTACATTTTGTAAGATGCGTATAAGTAACACACATGCTTTGTTAGATTTAGAATTAAACCTTATTTTCTGAATGTGAATGACACTCTATTTTAATTTCAAATGCCAGTCATTTATTACGACTACATAGAAGAGCAACCGGCATCTGTATGTTAACTTCATATACTGTGACTCTAAAGTATTCAGTTTATGAGTTTGGGTAATTTCTAGTGATGATTTTTAATGTTGACTATCTTTTGTCTATTTTGATGGTACTGAGGATGGAAGCCAGGGCTCTCCCACTGAGCTGCATCTCCTCCCCTGACCTTTGTATTTTTTGCTTTGTGACAGGGTCCCTCTAAGATGCCGTGTTACCCAGGCTGGCCTGGAATCTTCGGTCTTCCTGCCTCAGCCTCCCAGAGTGCTTAACTTCTCTGGGAACTTTAAAGTAGCCATTGTGTTATACATGAATTAAAACCCTTTATTCCTTCCTCCGCGGTGGATACTTTCTCTGTTCTTGTCCTACCATGTCAGCTGCAGCTTCCACTCTGCTGCTATGAGCAGTGAGAATAGACAGCTTTGTCTTGTGCCCACTGGACAATGGCTTCCATTCCACTTCGCTCCTTTAATTATGATGCCACCAGTCAGTTTTCTATCAAGCTGAAGGTCTTTTCTTCAAATCCTGCATTCCTGAGAGCTCATGAGCATAACCATGTTGTATTCTGTAATTATACACTCACTCTGCATTAAATTGTGTGATCATATGATTCAGTTTTTTTTTCTTTAATCCTTTGATATAGTGGGTATTTTTGAGTGTTAAATCAGTCTTGCATATGAAAATACACCTCTTTTGGACAGTTTCTTCCAAATCCACAATATCTATCATACAATTTGAATCCTACTTACTCATTCAGTTTCTCACGATTGTTTCTAGTGAGAAAATACGATGTTTACACAGATGGTTCTGATTTATTTCGCTTAGGTCTCAATTTGCATCTATCTTTCAAATAAAAACAAGTAAATAAAATACATCTCACTGAGGCGTGGTGTGAGACTTGTTTTGAGCATCGTTAGATGAGACTCCGGAGTATTTGATCAGTATGTTGTGCTGATGCTCAGAACCGACACTGGCCTGAAGGTTTCTTTGGTCGTGATGTCTCCAGCTAATCTGGTCCTAGACAAGGCTGATTTACCAGAACGAGTTAGGACATGTTCCTTCTGCTTCCATTTCTGGAAGTAGTTTTAGACATTGGTATTTTTTAGCTTTTCACAAGTTAATTTTGCAAGTGTAACTATCTGGGTCAGTTGTTCATTTTTTTGGAAGTTTATTAATTTGGAAGTCGATTAATTTTCTAAATAGACATAGGCCTATTCAGATCATCTGACTGCCGTTTTGTTAGTTTTAGTAGTTTGTGATTCAAAGCAAATCAACTTCATATAATTTATCAAATAGAAGATTTTTCTTTATTTTTAATATTGATAATTTATATTCTGTGGGGATTTTTTTGGTTGGCCTAGCTAAAGGTTTCTGAATTTTATTGATATTTTTCAAATATCCAAATTTTTATTTTGTTATTTTCTCTTGATTTCATACTTTCAATTTCATTGGTTTCAACTCTAATTTTTAATTCTTTCTGCTTTTTATGGGTTTATACAGTTTTCCTTTCTCTTTTTTTTTAAAATGAGGGATTAGATTTCTGACTTTAGATATTTCTTGTTTTCAGGCATTTAATACATAAAATTTCATCCAAATGCTATTTTTGTTGCATTGCACATTTTTTTGATAAGTTGTACATTCATTTTCACTTATGCCAAAAATTTTAAAAATTGTGTTAATATACCTTTGGTCCATATGTTATTTAGTATTTTTTTAATCCCATATATTTGGCGCTGTATCATTATCTTCCTGTTCTGAATTAAAAGCTTAATTTCATTGTGACCTGATACTTTCTGTGTATGATTTCTAGTTAGGAATTGATTGTATCTACTGCCTACCATACAGCCTATCTTGGCAAATACTCTAAGTCAGCTTCAGAAGACTGATTTCTATTTTTGGATGAAGCATTCCATAAATGTCAGTCCAATGTAGTTTATTGGTGGTGTTTGTTCACAACTATATGTTTACTCATTTTCTGCCCATTGGAACTGTCATTTGCCTAGAAAATGTTGCTAAAGTCTCCAATTACAATATTATATCTGTCTGTTTCACCTTGCAGTCCTACTAAATTTTGCCTCCTGCATCCTGATCTTCCCTTTTTAGATGCATATGTTCTAAGGATCTTTATCAAAACCTTCAACAAACTTGAGAAGGAAAGAACGCATCTAACTTATTGTGGAAGGATAGCTTTCCTCTGATACAAAAGTGAGATAAAGATTGTACAACAATATAAAATCATTGTTCAATGTCACAATAAACATAGATGCAAAAATTCTCAGTGGACAACTAGTAAGCCAAATTCAAGTACATAACAAAATGATCATATGGAATGATAAAATGGGATTTATCCCTGGGATGCAAGGATATTTCCACATAAGCCAATCAATAACTATGATGTATCACTTTAATACAATAAAGAATAAAAGTCATATGATCATTTTAATAGCTGTGGAAAAAGCAGTTGGAAAAACTCAACAAAGGCAACTGAACAAATTAGTATTATGATAAAAAGATCTCTCAGGAAATTAGATATAAAGGAAACACACCTCATTAAAAGACCACATATTATAAGGCCAAAACTAATGTCATTGTTGAGGTGAAAAGTGGAAGCTTCTCTAATATTAGGAAAACAAAGAAAGACACTCACGCTCACTGCTTATATCCAAGGTGGTACTGGAAGTCCTGGGCAGAGCAATGAGACAAGAAAAATGAACAACAGGCATCTAAATTAGAAAGGAAGACATGAAATTGTCTGTGCAGGTTATATGATTTTCTCTATAGAATACCCTAAAAAGTTCACCAAAAAATGTTAGAACACATAAATTCTGTCAAGCTGTACTGTCTGAAAAATCAGTCATGTTTCTGTATATAAAGGATCAATACAGTACTGGGGATCTTCCCTTCTGTGCTGACTTGTTCACCACGGTTTCATGGCTTTGGTTTCCAAGGTTTTAGTTGCCCATAGCCAATGGAGGTTCAAAACGGAATATTTAAGAAGAAAGCAATTCTTAGCTTCAGATTGTGCCTCATGCTGAGAGGTATAGTGAGACCTCAGGAGTCCAGCCTCTCCCTCCTGGGAAAGGACGTGTCCCTTTGACCCTGGTGTCCACATTTCCTGTCATCTCTTCCTTAGACCCACAATAGCTATCTCAATGACCAGAGAGACTTTTGCAGTATCCCACGGCTTATGTTCACATAACGCTTATTTTACTCAATAAATTAAAGCAGAAAACTAAGGATGCTAACCATGTAGAGAAGCTGCAGTGTGCTTCCTTTAAGTGAGAAGATAAAGTTCCCTATTTGATAAGGAAAGAAAAATGTGTATGTTGTAGTTGCTAAGAGATATATATGGTGAGGATCAATCTGCTCTCCAAGACATTATGGAGAAGGAAAATGAGATTCATGCTAGCTTTCTATTTCACCTCAAACCTTAAAAATGATGGCACGTGCTTGTGATAAATGTTATTCATTCTCCACTTTTCATCTCAGCCCGTAGGTACTACATTATTTCATATCATCACAAGAAGTACAGTGTAAGATATTTTGAGTGGGATAGAGATGACATTTGCTTAAACTTATTATATTGCTATAGTTACTCTTATTGCTACCTGTGGTCAATGTTGGGTGGTGCTTTACAATTGAAACTTTATAGTACATATGTGCGTATAGTGAGAAACAATTATGTATAGGGTTCAGTGCTATTTGCACTTTCAGTGAGGGTCTTGGGATACACATACCAGGGATAAGAGGCAGATACCATAATTATGCATAAATGTAACCAAGGAGCTGACAGATATTCACACTGAAAGTGTCAAACATTGATGCAAGAAGTTGAAGAAGACAGAAATAAAAGGAAAGATAATCAAATCCTTTGATTGAAAAAATCAATATTGTCAAATGTCAGTAGAATCCAAGCTGAACTGCAAACTCTGCAATTCCTACCAACACTTTAATGCCATATTTTAACAGAACTGGGAGAAATGTTTCTGAAATCCAAATGGAACCACAGGATCCTGAATGGCTAATGCACTCCTAAGCAAAAATAACCAAACCAAACCAACAAACAAAAAATCAAAGATCGAAGTGCTTCCAACGTGAGGGTTGGGGAGAAGCAGAAAGTGCTGAGTCAGTAAGTGCACACACCAGTTTAACATGATGGACACAATATATATCATAAGTACGTTTTGATAAAATATAGATTTTATTTAGAAATAGTATAAAGTAATTATATTAATCAAAGCAGCATGTTATTGGCACAAAAACAGACTCATCAGATCAATGTAACAGAATAGTAAACCCCAAAGTAAATCAATATATTTGTGTCTAATCGATCTGCTCACAAATGACCCAAAAACATGCCGTGGGGAAACAGCTTTCTCCTACATAATGGGATGGGGGGAAAGACGTACACAAGCAGAGCAAAGGTAACTGGACATGCACCTCATACTACGTACAAAAATCAAATCCGAGACTTCAACGTGTAATGTGAAACTAGAAGAAAAACAGGGGAAATCTTGGCGACATGGTTTTGAACAATGATTTTGGAATACGACTCCCAAATGAGAGGCTCCAAAATTGAAAACAAAAGAAAAAAAAGGGGAATGAGTCTAATCAAAGCAAATCCTATAGAGCAAATCCAGACCGTCACCCCAATACCTTCCAGTGCAATCATCTCACAGGGTCCACAACCCTGCAGAAACCAAAACCTCCAGCGGCTCAAGTCCTCTAAGGAATGGTTCATTCGCATGGAAATTGCATGCGTCTTCCAGGCCATTGGAATCATCTCTTCATTACTTATTACACCTTCTGGCCATCTACACGCAGAGTAAGCTGCTGTTGTTACTCTATTGGATCAGGGAATAAATGACAAGAACAAAGCGTCTACACATGCTCAGGAGAACCTCTTTTCCCAAATGTCTCTGACACACGGTTGACGGAATCCACAGGCTGCAGCCCACAGACAAGGATGCTCGGCCGGTGCCTGGCGTTACAGTTGTCAGGGTTCAGAGCAAACAGGCTTCTGCGCCCTGCTCGGTGCTGCCAGGCCCGGACTCTGCACTGCATTTCTGCTCTCAGTTCACCTTCCTGCCAAGAGAGGGCACCGGAGGGGCTGTGAGGCGGAGGAAGAGTGGGGACTGGGGGGCTGACAAAGGTGACCTGTCCCTCAGAACTGCCACTGCATTATCTGTGACATGTCTTGACTCTGGTGGCTGCAGTTCTTTGGAACAGTCAGGGCACGTCTTAAGGGGACTCTGAGATGACAGCTGTCTGTAGCTCCCTTCTCAGGGGACTGCGCTACGGTCCCTGGAGCCCTCTCCGTGCTTCTGAGTCCTTCTCTTTGTTCGCTTGGCCTCAGGGGTAGGGGTGGCCTCTTGTGTCGCACCTTTCCTTTGCCCATGCGGTAGTTGGCATCTTTAGCCTGGTTGAGAGTGTCAGTATTAATTTCTGCCTGTAGGAATGGCTCCTTGATGTTGTGCTGTCTGCCTGATAGAGCAATGAATGAACTGGTAAACACATTTATACACAGAAAATGATTAAGCTTCTATGCAGTTAAGGTCAGGCCACTTTTAACGGTGAGCACAGATAGCCGGGTCAGCTGACATAGGACAGAGCGTCATGACGACAAAAAGAAAAGTCCATGAAGGGACAGGTCAGCCTCTGCCACTGCCACCACCAATAATAACAACTTTAGTAAACGGAAAACATTATTTAAACCCAACATCGCAAAATGAGGCAGCACTTTCCATCTATTCAGTAAACAAATCTTTAATGACAGAGGTGGATGGCAGTGGGGGAATGTGTGCCTCTCTCACGCAGAGCGCTAGGCCGGAAACCAGCCCATCGCTCCTGGAAAAGCAACTTGTCACTGATGGCAAGAGCCAGGCGCGCCTGCAAACCCAGGATTCTCCCTCCTGGAAACATCCCTGGAGGGTACTTTGTGAACAGGGACAACAACAAGAGCAAGAAAGGAAACATGCCAGTAGGAATGAAAATAATCGTCACCTTCCACACGTATTATTGTGTGTTAACCAATAATGTGAATAATGTGTGTTTCTAATAGTAAGGAACTATTTATTGGCTTAGAGTGAATAGTGATCCATTGGCTGGCAAAATAGGTAGCTGTGGGTGATATTAAAGACCGTATGCTAATAGGAGCAAATATTTATGTTACTATAAATAAACAAATGGGCAGAAACATGGCAACCACGCAAAGATTACAAATACAGGAAATATGCACACAAGGAGAAAAGCCACATGAAAGCAGAAGTAGACAAGATTATAAGTGAATCCAAAGCACCAATTTCAAAACAACAATAGCGACATAAAAGGACTAGGGAGTATTTTTCATCTTCAGAGGTGGAATTATATTAAGTACCTTTAATGTTTATGCAATAAATTCAAAATACAAGCCTTCTGTAGGATTTTAAAGCTTTATGTTCCTTCTAATGATTTTGCAAATGATTCCTTAGCCATGTAACACAATTTGAATATAGAAAGATTGCAACATTCCCTGAGAGTCAAGACGATGTTATTAAGGAAGTATTTTCCAACACTGGGACTCGCATTTGTTGGAAAGAAAATGCTTTTACTAAGAATTAGGACAGAAGTTGCTGCCCTCAGTACTGGGAGATTCAGCCCTGATTGCTCATCAGAGACAGTAAGATTTGAACAAAGTACATACACCTGGGATCATCTTAGCTCAGTGCCAGAATTTTGTAATTTTATGAGCATCACTTGTTTCAAAGTGTCTAAATGCCAAACTCAGAAATGACTGACACTTTGAAAAGACTGTCTAAATCTAAATAGGTAACTCACCAAAGAAAGAATGCTGCTTTCTCTTTTTGAGTGGAAAAGCAAGAGCTGAATACTAAAGGGAAAACACACACAAATGCATGAAAGAACCTCAGAGATTCTGCCTCTCGAATGCTGTCACGCTTGGGAGATGATTTTACCTGTGTTTGCATCTACTTAGCTGCAAAATCAAGCACTGTCTGCCACAGTTCTTGGGACATCTTTTCTTCCTGAATTGTTTCCATGCCTAGAGCAGTCCATAGATTAATAACTAAGAGGCAATGTGTAGCATATCTCACCAGTGGTATTTCATATTAATTAAGCATTGAGGGATATTGTTTATCTCCACTTTCTAGCTAAAGAACCGTGCAAGTGGGGAAGGAGAGAAGATAGATTATACAAAATATTTTTAAATGTACTTGGGCATTGAATGGTCCTTCCTGGGTAACAGGCTCTATCTGAAAAGGGCGGGATGGCACGGCCCCGCTGGGTTTGCGCTGTATGACCCGCAGGGCAGTGATCTGGGTCACTTCTAAGCAGAACGTGGCTCTGAGACACTGTGCGGCTCAGCCTTGGCCTTGCTCGATTTTATTTCGCCTTGCCTGTGCACAGCCAGCTCATGCGAGGCAAGCACTCTGCCACGGAGTGTCATCCCCAGCGCATCTCCTCTCCTGTGAGCTCAGCAGGGTCCCAGACTGGGACAGTGGCTCACCAAGGTCCTGGGACAGGGACAAAGGAGACTCAGCTGATCCCACCCCATCCCATTCACCAGGAACGGGGACACAAGTACCAAGCTTAACACTCCAGAAATCTGGGCAAACAAGGATATGTCCATCCACTTGAGTGATTTAAGAAAGACCTAGAAGCATGCTTATAAGATATTATGAAGTGAAAATGAAATTTGAAACCAGGCATAGGGGCTCACGCCTCTGATTCCAGCACTTCGGGAGGCTGGAGCAAGACAATTGCAAGTTGGAGGCCAACTGGATAACTCAGTGAAGTAGGAGACCTTGTCTAAGGCATATCAAAAAGGGCTGGGATGGAGCTCAGAGTGAAGGTTATAGGTTCGATCCTCAGCTCTGTCAAAAAAGGGGGAGAAGGAGGAGAAGGAGAAACTGCATATAAAACTCTGATGCGAAATTATTACAATTTAATATGTCTGGGAAAATAACCTCAAAATAAAACTATGGGCATATTCTACTGTCCATTTCAAATCAACAAGCACGTCTTCATTGATGTGTTTATTGTTTTATGTGTTTGCAGTACACAGCGTTTACGTTTATCCTGGGGAAGTGGTAATATTTCGAGAGTAAGCAATCCAAGATCACACTCTCAGTGCACAAAGGCATCATCGTGTTGGTGGACTCTGTGTGTGTCTGGAGGTCTTGCTAGTAGAGAGTAAATGTGTTCTATACCTGCTTTTTTTTTTTTTTTTTGCAAGAGGCGCTTGGACTGAGACTCTCCTAAAGTTCAGCCATAAGTGTTAGGAAGGCGCAGAGAACAGAAGGTGCTGCTGGACAGACACATAAATCAGAGCCCTCCCTGGCCGAGACCCATTGCTGCAGTTCCATGAGCATCAGTTCAGCAGAGTCTGGCTTCCAAAGGTCCAGGCCTTGGTCTTAGAGCCACAATGCTGCTTCACAGATGTGAAAGAGTCTCTCGTGTAACCATGTGGAATAGAGCCAGAGTTGATCACAGTTCATTGAGATGATTCGCATTTTTAAATGCATGCATTTTAACACACTAAAGGAAGAAAATGGTCTCCGCTCTCCTGACTTAGGTTGGTACAAGAGACTGGCGAAGAGACACTGCATTTAAAGAAAGACTGCCCAGTACAGCTCGCAGCTAAAGATTGCAGTGTTAAGCACCGGGAGGTCAATTCATGCCACACACAGCTCTTTCACGTCTAAAGCACAGAAGGTCAGGTGTCCCCTCAGCACTGCACATCTGCTCTCGGGGGGCACCTGCCATAAACACCTGGTCTCACATTTCAGGGAAGCGAGCTTCCCATTGTCTCCTCCTGTAGTTAGGACACTCAACTACACATGCTTTCCTGGTGGGGTTGCTTTTTACCAGCTCAGAAAGAGCTAGAACCACTGTAGTGCTATGGGAGGCATTTCTTCGACTCTGTGACCTTGCCTCTGGGTTTTATTTTTATTTTATGTTTGGATTTATTACAATTCTGCCTTGATTCCTTTATTGTCTATACATTTATTTTAACTGGCTCAAGTCGAGTAAAGGAACAAATATAAACTCCAATTTTTTTCCCTAAAAAATAAAAAGTAGCCTAATTATCATCCTTGGGTTTGGGGAGTAGGCCTGGCTTTCTGCAGTTGGCCCGGGTTGGATTGCAAACATCCCTGAGTATAAGCTCTGGACCATGCAGCCTGGAAAGTGGGAGTTCCTGCAGGACTGGTGGCAGGGGACAGGAAAGCAGGGGCCTGAGTCATACCCACTGCCACAGGTCAAAGGCAAAATTCAACTTTCCTGGTCCTACTTCTGGAATAATCAGCTCAATTTCCTGCTTGATTTGTGTAATTATCCTGAAGGCTCAAAAAGTTAAATCTATCCTTTGTTAACCAGCAAAATCATCTTTCAGAAACAGTGGTAACTCAGCAGATAGCATTTCACCAGGTAATTCTTGTATTTAAGATTCAATTAGTCACAGCCAGGTGTGGTGCCTCACACCTGTCATTCCAGCACTCAGGGAGGCTGAGGTAGGAGGATCATAAGTTGGAATTCAACCTGAGCAATTTAGTGATTTAACGAGACTGTCTCTCAAAATTTAAAAGAAAGAGAGAAGACAAGATGGCCCATCAGTGAGCAACAGAATACAAAGCCTCCTGGGAGAAACAACTCATATGCCAGAATAAAACACCCTGGAGAGACCCAGACAGAGGGAAATGGATCTTCTTGATACAGGAAGAAATTAAAACTTAAAAAAGCTCATCAAATATTTTGGAACTGCAACTGAAACAGCTAAAAACTAAAGGGACACAGCGATTTTGCGATGACCCGCCAAGTTTGCACCAGCTTGAATCTGCACTGGCAGGCAGAGCTGCCCAAACTCGTTCCCACCGCCACTCACAGGAAGAAAAGCAGCACTGAAGTCAGGGGTTGGTGAGCCCAATGGAGAGCAGAGAGCAGAGCCAGTGGAGGAAACTTCATTGATCCACAGTCAGTGCTGGGAGTGAGACCCCCCACGGAAGGGTGCGACCAGGTGGGCGACATGTTAGAATTAGGCAGAGGACCCTGAACTGGGAGCGACAGTGACTTCAGTTGGTTGCTCCCTCCCCAGAGCAGATTCGTTTGATTTGCTTGGACTGGGCCACACCCCTGGCCAGGACCCAATGAGCCATCCCAAATCAATTCCCTGTGCCTAGCACACACTGACTGGGTGATCGCCCCTGAAGTTTGGTTGGCCTGATGGGGAGAGGCAGGCATACGCAGCCTGCTTACACCTCAGTGACAAAAGCAGGCGGGAAAGAGTGGAGTTCCCTTGCCAGTGTGCTTCAGAAGAAACGTGGCCAACAGGGAAAGGGCTGGGACCTGCACTGTAACCTGCGGCACCCTTTTCCGTCCATCCACACCTTGTGACAAGGTCCATGGGTGGAGGAGAGCGCTTCTCCAGGAAAAGGACACCGCATGTGGGAATTGGGTGCGGGGATCTTGGATTGTTTTGTACTGATAATTGTAATTTGTGTAGTTCACATGTGTATGTTTTTATGTAATGCTCAATATGGAGTCAAGGGTGGAGACTCCAGGGGGGTTGCTGGAGGCCCTCTAGATAACCCCTTTGTGAGGACTGGTTGTGGGGTTTTGCCTTCTGTGAATAATGTGAGAGAGTTTATGTGGGAGCTTTGGGTGAAAGAGCTCATGGAGGAGGATTTACAAAATTCCTGTGAGACAACTGCCCTGAGACACTGGACAGGCAGCCAGAGACGGGC